>QFDD01000717.1:0-36171 GCA_006871305.1 Vachellia collinsii
AATCGTGTCACTAGATCCATTATGTCATTAATAGTAACTCCAACACTAATTGATCCAAATTTGTTTCTTCGCGCAAATGTTTACATGAGAGAGATTGAACCAATAAACAAATGGACTCGGTTACCCTACTAAGGAAGGCTAATCAGATTTAGATAGTCCAGATGTGATTTTTTTTTTAATAATAATTTTTAAAATATAAAATTATTTTTAAAAAATAGCAGTTGAGATATTATTTTTATTTTTTATTCTATATCTACCGAAATAATTTTTTAATAAAAATATAGAATTTTAAAAAATTAAACCTGGACCATCTAAATTAAATCTGGACAATCCAGATTAATTAGCCCTCCCTGTTAAGTATTTTGCATAGTAGGGTAACAGGTTGTAAACAAACATAGCAAATATTTTGTATATATTAGCATTTTTGAAAAAAAAAAAACTACGACTAATGACGAGCCGTAATTATGCATTGGAAACAGATAATTCTACCTAATTAAAGACTGGATGTAAGCATTTTTTATTAATACTTTGACATTCTATTATTCTATGGAATTATAAAATAGTTCTTCAAGAGGAGAGCCATCAGGCCTTTAAGAATATTATCTTGATTCCTTTATATATATATCTATATATATATTAAGTGGGTGTTTGAATTAATTTATTTTAAATAATTTTACAGAATTTCATATAAGTATATGAGATAAATTTTATTCTTAATTATATAAAAGTACCTTTTCAAATGCTTTTGGGTTTCTGAATGAGTATTAAAAAAATCTGGAAAAGGAAATTTAACATATCACTTAGTCTTATCCCTTATTTTGCTCATGCAGGTAGCATGTCATTATTTTTTTTTTTTTATTGGCGGTTTTCCCTTCCATCTCCCCATTAATATTAATATTCATGTGAGTCACTTTCAAATATTTTACATAAACAAAAAAAAATCTTAAATTACATTAACTCTGTTTTAAAATTTAATAATTTTTTTAACTTCATCTCTATTTCATATACATTATAACATATAAGAATAAAGTCTATACAATATAATAAAAGAAAGTTAAAACTGAATATCTATATAAAAAATTTATAAATAGAATAAAGAATTCTTGACATATCTACCATGATACCTTATAAATAAGATGTGATAAAGTCAATGAGTTTTAAGCTTTCCTTAATATTTTTGCCAATTGTAAGTTTTCCTTCATTAAACACATCTAGAGTGACTTAATGGAGCATCATTATCAAGAAATCCAAACATTGATTATTTAGTTATGGCGAAGTCTTCATTTATCTATATAACCTGCTTTTACGGTCATTCAAATGGGGTAGATCACTGGCGTAAGGGTCAAATTTATGGCTGTTTTGTTTAAGATCATACTTAAGCTAGATTATCAACTATGGTCTCGTTTATTCTAATTTGTGTAATATAGATATTGCATGAATTCACAGAAAACCTCTATCAATTGACTAATTCAAAGCATCAAGGATCAGCACAATATTATTGGACATTATATTCTTTTTGCAGTCATTTGATGTAATTTTCTGTAATGTGGTGTCTTTAAAGTTTTTTAATAGCTTATATAATGCTTTTCCTTCTTGTTATAACTGTTATTGTCTGTCACCTTATTTTCCTCCTATTAATATCATTTTGTTTTGTTATAAAAAAAAGTGACTTAATGGTTGGAGTAACATATTATGTTCCAAGTAAGTTTTAAACATTCCATTTATAATATCATTACCTAATCTGTTTTTTTCCCAAAAAACCTTGAATCCCTAGGAGGGCAAAAGAAAATTAATACTCGTATAATCAACAATTATCCTCATAGTGTAAAATGAACTAAAGGTTATGATTAGTTAAAAATAACGAATACACAAGAAATATAAATTTTTTTTTAAATATATCCTTATTTATAAAGATAATGAGTGAGAGATAATGTATGGAAAATAGATGAGAAATAAAGATTTAGAAAAACAGATAAGAGATATATACAATTAATTATGGATAAAAATGAAAAAAAAATACCTTAAATAAAAGATGAAAAAGAAAATCAGGTGACATCGAATCATGAGGCCATGAGGTGAGGGGAAAGGGCGTGCTCATCACTCTCGTTGAATAAAAAATAAGACAGAAAAAGAAAGGATAAAAGAAACTTCAAACAGTGCAGAGTTGGATTGGAGCCCATGGGAAAAAGCCGTAACAAAGGCTGAATATATGAAAGCGAAAATCTTTTGAAGACGCAGACACACATATCTAAAGGAAAGAAAAACACACACATACTCTGTTTGAGAGAATATAGGATGCAGTAAGATCTTTCTGTGTGTGCCTCCCTCTCAGGAAGGAAGGAATACTCGGTCAGCGTTTTTAGGTTTCCGTCATTTCTGTTCATCTCCCCCGTCTTTCCCTTGACGAAGATTGCAACTTTGCAAGAACACGAATGAAGAAATCGGGCACATCTACTTTACCATCAAAACCCACCTGGGTTCTTCCCCATCGGACCCAAATCCTCACAGAGCTTTACGTATTGGGCAGAAAATTGGGTCAAGGTCAATTTGGTACCACTTTCCTTTGCACAGAGAAGTCCACGGGTCACAGATATGCCTGCAAGTCGATTCCCAAGCGAAAGCTCATCTGCAAAGAGGACTATGATGATGTTTGGAGGGAGATTCAGATAATGCACCACTTGTCTGAGCACCCTCATGTGGTAAGAATTCATGGTACCTATGAGGACTATGTTTCTGTTCACTTGGTGATGGAGTTGTGCGAAGGTGGGGAGTTGTTCGATAGGATTGTGCAGAAAGGGCATTACAGTGAAAGGCAAGCGGCCACGATAATTCGGACCATTGTCGAGGTTGTGGAAGCTTGTCATTCTCTCGGGGTTATGCACAGAGACCTCAAACCAGAGAACTTCTTATTCGATAGCGTCGAAGAGGATGCCAAACTTAAGGCAACTGATTTCGGGTTGTCTGTTTTTTACAAGCCAGGTTTCTTCTTCTTCTGCTTCTGCTTCTGCTTTTTTTTTTTTTTTTTGGGTTTTCCCCCTTTGTCTTCAATCTAGTCTGATACTTGCACATCTCAGTTGATACTGAAATATCTTGGCCTTTTGTGTTTGTATCATTGTGGATAGATCCTTGTTAGATTTATCATTCCAGTGCTGTGAAAGATGATCATATGCAAATTTAGCCAATGATCTCGAATCCTTCATGCCCGATTTACTTGTTATTTCAAAGTTAGCAAATGTAGATTAATCTTATTGAGATCGGTATGTTTGCTTCCCTTCGCAAATTCACAAATGAAGGCTTTTTGCTATATTGCATGTGCTGTGCTTGTTCAAAGAAATGGAAGAGGATGGTTAATGGGATTAGGGGAGTGAAAAACCTTTTTCTATGATCCTCTTCTCTTTGATGTCGAAGGACTCCAAACTGCTAGAAGCTTTGAACCTTAGACTCTTCAAGATGACTATATAGGTGTTCTGTGACATTAATGTGAAACATGTTGTACGTTTAATCATTTTCTCCTGGAAAATTTCTCAAAAAGATGAATATGAAGCTATTTGTCTGCATCTGAGGTTGGTGAACATAAGGCATATTTTTCGACTGTACATTGAGTGTTTGGAGTGGTGCACTAAAATTATCGTCATTGCATGAATTATCAATTTTGTTTACAGCAAAATGCATTTAGCCATTCAAAGTTAAATGTGAACTTAGTAGCATTTATTATGGTTACCATTTGAATTTTCCATACTGTATTTAATTTCAACCATTGCTAAATCAACTGGAAACCTCTTTCATGCTGTGTATGCCTAACAAAGTGATATGATTTCCAGGTGAAACGTTTTCTGATGTTGTTGGAAGCCCATATTATGTTGCGCCAGAGGTGTTGCGCAAACATTATGGACCTGAATCTGATGTGTGGAGTGCAGGGGTTATTTTGTACATTTTACTTAGTGGGGTGCCACCATTTTGGGCTGGTAGGTATCTGTCTTCGATACTTTAAATTATAATTTGAGTGCATAAGTTTTGCTAATATGGTTACCTAAATTCTGTTACCTACAGAAACTGAAACAGGGATCTTCCGACAGATTTTGGAAGGAAAAATTGATTTTCAGTCTGAACCATGGCCTAGCATTTCAGAAAGTGCAAAGGATCTAATTCGAAAAATGCTTGACCAAAATCCCAAAAAAAGGCTTACAGCTCATGAAGTACTCCGTAAGTCATGTTTTGTAGTACTAATGCTTTGAGCCATATAAGATTTTTGAAGTGGGATTGGCAACTTCCAAATTTTTACAAGGCTGTTGTACTAATTTGATTTTGTGTCAGGTCACCCATGGATTGTTGATGACAACATTGCACCAGATAAGCCTCTTGATTCTGCTGTTTTATCACGCTTGAAGCACTTTTCTGCAATGAATAAGCTCAAAAAGATGGCTTTGCGAGTAAGGCTTTGCTATATATTTTTGCTTTGACAGATTTATTTCTATGTGCTGCGGTTTCATGAGCAATTCATTTTTATTTTCTACCGTGAAATATGTTGTTTGTGACGTTGTTACTCATCATTTTGTAATAATTGATTCTAAAGGTTACTGAATCAAGGTGCTTTACGTGGTGATATTTCCATTTCTTTTTATCTAGGGACTAGAGTTATGGGATTAGATAATGTAGAATCCATGCATGAATGGATAACTCACTTCAGCATGCTGTGATGATTGGCATTCCATGTGTGACAACATGCCATTAGTTCTAAGAAAAAAAATTATAATTGATGGAATTAGCTCTAAGCATGACATTGAGAAATTTTGGCAAGCATGCAGGATGAAATTGACACAGAATAAAAACATTTGGGATGAAATGGATAGTGACCTCAAACTTTGGAGATGCCAAAGATTCTGCTTTTGGCAGAAAAAAGAGTTAATGCTTTAAGATGGGTATTAGTTATCACTTTGTTTATGGATTTTGGTGGATGTGATGTAGCTAGCTGTCTTGCATGGTTAAGGAATTTCTTAATTTACAAACTGGAATCTTTCGATGCCTTGGTGACCTTCACCAAGCGTCAGATCCCAAAGAGGATGGTTAACCTCGGTGCATGTTTTAAGGAATTTGACTAATTTTTGTCTCCATTCCCTTGTGTGTTTTGATTGCACTTCTGAAGCCCTGTTGTGTTTACTGGAGGTCTGGATCCTAACTTTTTAAATAAACATTTCAATGGGAGCATCAAAAGCATGGATATTCTTGTAATTAATATTATTGGTATATTTAGATAGATAATTGGTTTTGTTGTGAGGAAAATATGAAATCAGAATTAACTCTGAATTTAAATCCTTGACACATGTAAGTCTATGCCTTGTGAAATCCTAGTACCATACCATTTATAATGGTTCATACTGATCTCAGGTTATAGCTGAGAGGCTCTCCGAGGAAGAAATTGGTGGGCTGAAGGAGCTATTCAAAATGATTGACACAGACAACAGCGGAACCATAACATTCGATGAGCTAAAAGATGGTTTGAAGCGAGTAGGATCTGACCTTATGGAGTCAGAAATCAAGGATCTCATGGATGCAGTAAGATAGCTATGTTTTTGTTTATTTCTTTTTTAATTTAAGCCATTTTTGGCTCTTTGTGCTTCTCTATGCCATCATCTATTACAGCATCTTGTGACTTTTGCACATGATAGGCTGATATTGATAACAGTGGGACCATTAGTTATGGTGAATTCATTGCTGCTACTATACACTTGAATAAGCTGGAGAGGGAAGAGAATCTGTTATCAGCTTTCTCTTACTTTGACAAAGATGGAAGTGGCTACATAACTGTTGATGAGATTCAACAGGCTTGTAAAGAGTTTGGCCTAAATGATTTCCATATTGATGAAATGATCAAGGAAATTGATCAAGACAATGTAAGTAACTCTCATAAGTTTCCTTGTTCACTACCACTAATCTTTCTAGGCTATATGTCACCCTACACATCTGCCATTGCAGAACTATAACCCAGCAAAATTACATCTGTGGACCCAAATTTCTAAAATTTTTAGCTAAAATCTTCTATGATCTGGACCCTTGGATGTAATTTTAGGTAGAAACCCATTAGCAGACAATTTTGCCCCCCTCATCCTTCACCTATCGAAAGAAACTCAGGCGCTTATCATACCTATAGACGATAGAACTCACAACCCCACATTTAAGAAAAACTGGGCTGGAAGTCACCGTCATTAGCAGACAAATTGTTGGTTGGGAATATTTTTTAATTAGAGGTTTGGTTTGTGTTGCAGGATGGGCAAATAGATTATGGGGAATTTGCAGCGATGATGAGAAAAGGGAACGGAGGAGGGGTTGGAAGGCGAACGATGAGGAAGACTTTGAATTTCAGGGATGCTTTTGGATTGATAGGCATTGGTTCCAATGATTCTCAGCTTTAGTATTTATTTTAATCAAACAACTTGGACAAAAAAAAAACAAAATAAAAAGGCAACTAAATTTCAACGATGTAGCTTTCTGACCAAATTTTGTGTCAATTAATATATTTGACTCATTATTTGTTGACTTGTTCTTCCCGTTGATGAGGTCCCGAGCAGGTTTGGAAAATTCGTCCTAGTTGGGCATCAAATTTGATTTTGCCTTTTCTTTTTCAAAGCTCAAATATTTTAGTCAGTTTCTTGGTGCTCGGCCTTAATGAGCAATCAGAAAATGCTTTATTAGTTCATAGTGGGCAACTCTATGACCAACATGTGGTGTATGGTTCTTACTAAAAGGAAAAAAAAAACGAAGTGACTCCGTGTTCGAGAATCTGAGGTATCGTCTTTCTATGCAAAATCCTTATATCCAGCATCACGCTAAAAGATCATAATAAGAATAAGTTGATTTTTGTTGAAAGAATTAATAAAGTGAAATAAATTATTTAAAAATATTTGTCTATATATAATATTATATTATATATTAATTTATAAATTAAGTAAATTAGTTTAAAAATTATAAATATAAATATTTTTAAATAATTTATGTAACCATCTGTTTTCTTAATTTTCTTAAAAATATCAATTAACTCTTACATTAATTATGCGAGAGTAATGGAGTATAACATTAATTATGCGAGAGTAATGGAGTATAAATAATGTTGACCTCAAGAAAGATATGACGTCTTGGATGTAACAAGTCAATAATCTCAACCTCATCCTACAGTTCATTCTACCAGAGTGATGAACTCTCTGGAAGTCAAGTTATTGAAATGTGCCGATTGGTTGGTGAATAATATCACGTCTGGATTCCTAATTAATAAAACAAATCGTACAGTTTTCAGGACTCATCCAGTATGCATATAGTTCAAGGCAGCACAGGGAATGTAATGTACTTGTTTATCATGCCATAAGGAAATGGAATGAAATTTACATTTTATCTAAAAAAATAAAAATAAATGTAAAAATGATCTATTTAGATATATGAAGAGAAATGAAGGCCATAGATATCTAAATGTTGATTCACGGAGAATCCATATGTAAGTGCCGCTGAATTGCACAACCACAGTTATGAAAGGAGGATTGATTTACTATAATTTGTTGCAATGACCACACACCCGGGAGAGTAAAAACCAAGTGTGTCATAAAATATGTACAAAATTTGATATTACAGTAGAAGGATTCGATACTGAACACTGTAAGTCTATTTCTTGCTCATGTTCATACCTATGAAGGAAGATTTAGGCGACACAACCCACGTGGAGCAACCATTGAAACACATGTCAATCTATGTTTGCAGAATTTCACATTTTACTTGAAAAAGCAAGATACATGGTATGACGTCCCTGGGCAAAAAGTTTACCAGTCTTCTTCTTCCTTAACTCAACACTGACAACTCCAACAGCTTTTCCAATGCGTAGAGTTCTGGCCTCGATCTCAATTTCCTCCTAATATCACATCGGAAAAAAAGGCATACATTAATATGTTAATCCCGAATTGGATCCCAAACTGAAGGGTTAATGCATTGCCAGCAACACAAACCAGGAATTTCCAACAATCTAATCCTCAAATCACACTGCATTGATCCTGAGCATACTACGTCTTGTCGTTTATCGATCAGGAATTTCAATGATTGGGTAAACATACACCTTTAGGTACGAAGGTTTGAGAAACTTGTCTATAATAATTGTCAAACCAGGCTATAATTAAATGGAAGATGGTATTTAGAACCAACTTCATCAACAAACTTGTTTTGAAATTACTACAGTTCAGTCTCAGATTCAAAATCGGCATCTTTCATGGTTACTTTCTCCGAATCTAGATTAATTGTCATGAAAATACTCTACGTTAGGAGAGATACGGTCCGCCCAAAAAGATTTCTTATTTTTTCCAGCCTAACAAAGCTTGGAGTCAGTACAATTATGACTTCATGGGTGAGACGGACAGGGAAGACACAAGCACCATGCTGGAAGAGCCCAATGAACTGATCTGAAGATCCACTTTCTTGAGTAACTTGATGTAGTGATATGTTTCCTTTAATAAAAGGCTCGAAAACACTTAAAAGGGATTAGAAGAAATATGGCACTTAGGTAATATGAACTTTTCTAATTGGCTGAAAGACCATAATGACCTTCGCAGCCTATAAGGAACAAGGGCACATATTGAAGTAGAAGAGTTCAACCAAACCTCAGTATCAATGATTTCTTAAGAAAAAGGGAAAAAAGGGATCACGCCACGAGCTTATCAAGATTGGAATTTCCACTGAAATCAAGGAATTTTTTACCTGGGCATGCTGTATGTAAATTAACATTTCTATCAGGCGCCACTAATATGTGACAGTAAAGTAAGCACAGAACTATTCAGCGGCCTATCTTTCTTTATACCCAATATTGTGCGCAATGATGCATTGGGGACTTCAGCCCAAGAATCGTTGTAATATGGCTTTAGCCTTTTTCTCCATACCAAAGAAAAGGGTTATCTTCATACTTTACAACTTGTGGGAATTTTGAAGGGAGTGGAGTGAGGTGTGAATAATGGGGGTGGAATACGTTGGGGGACCAAATCCTCAATGGGTGGTAGTTTAATTGTAAAAATGATGGCATTTCAATCACCACTAACTAAATATTGCAATATCATAGTGAGTTGTTTTTGAAAGGTGAAGTTAAGAAGAAACTAGGAACAATACAGACTGGCCAGAACCATCAAATTTGGAATGATTTCAAAACTTGAGAGTCGGACGGATTTGAATGGTTTTAGCCATCAGTATTCTAGCTTTTAAGTGTCAAGCTCAAACCATTTCGCCACAATCCCAAATCATTGTCCCACTTAAGCCTCACAGATAAACATCCCAGTTCATACTCATATAAGCAACGAAGCAACTATCGAGTAATAAAATAAAATAAAAGAGATACTCACATCGGCATAGGCAGCATCTAAGTATGAAACATTGATCTCCACCGAAACTCCTAATTGCGGAGCTCCAGAACTTCGAATTGCAGCTGTTCCAACTAAATCCACCAACGTTGCGGTCACACCGCCGTGCAAGGAATTACCAGCATTCTAAGGATGGAACAAGAAGAAGCAATACAAAATTAAGCGATCAAGATTATATATAGTAATTCAAAGGTGCAAGGATGAGAAAGCGCGCGTAGTTACAATTAAACGTTGGGGTATCTTCATGGAGCAGAGGACGCGGCCAGGTTCGATTAGATCGACCTTGATGCCGCTCATGATCAAGGGTTCCCAGAATCTGGTAGGCAATCCGTCAGCCTGTGTTGCGTTTTCGCTTCTTTGCTCAATGTATTTCCTCGCAGACTCCAAATCCTCACTCATCTTCTGCTCCCACTCTTTTCCCCCACTAATTTCTATGAAGGATGCCTGAGGGCGGAGGCTTTTGGTTTCACTCCTTACCGTCCACTGACTTTGTTCGTTCAACAGAATCATCAAGGATGTAGTTGACCTTGAGTCTTTGACCACTTGATCCTATTTCTCATTTTGATTTTTTTAAAAATGGTCAAGGTGGAAAAATTCTTAGTTTTTCAATTACGGTTACACAACTGACTAAAAATGTCAAAATGTTAATGGGTAAAACATACAGCTCTGAAAAACATACAATGCTAAATGAATTTTTTAGTAAGAACCCATTGTATTTCTGGACATTAATCTTTTGGAAGAATTGAGGAAAAATCGACATTGAGAAATTAATTGTAAAATGAGACCATTCACATAAATGTAACTGAGCTTCTAAAATATGCAACTAAACTTTTACGTTATGTGCAATTGAGCTTCCATATATACAATTGAACTTCCACAGTGCAATTAAATTTTCATATGTGAAATTGAACATGTCCCATTTTGCAATTAATTCTGAATCAGAGAATTTTTCCCGTGTTTCCCTTAATCATTTCTAAAAATAAAATTTAATACAGTTAAATCGCCTTTTATAGCCAAAGGATAAAACCAACAACCAATATATACTGCTACTACTTCGAAATAAAAACTTCTTTTATTTGTAGTACCGTGTAAAATATTAAATTAAATTATAAACTACAAATGAGATACTCACATCGAAATAATATTTTATTTGTAGTTTGTAATGTAATAATATTTTATCCCATTTCATCAAACCCAATCAGCATTGGCAGGATAACCACATTTCTATGTTAGAACAGTTGAATACCTAATGCTTCGAAAAAACTTACGCCACTTTGATTTACTTACACATTCATTCAACCAACCCCATTTACAGGTCGATCGTGAGAAACAACCAATGTTTAGTATACAATTTAATGGAGGTTATAATGAACAATAATATAAATAATACGACCCATCATGCCTAGTAACACAACCGTCAACAAGTGCAAGATCAAATGTATGGTATGTATTGAACGTGGTATGATGGAATATGAGCCTGACTTTGACATCACACAAAACATGCATAAAACAATTCATAATTTATAAAATAATAAATATGGAATAGTATGCAGATCATTGTCAAGGGCCTTGTAACACGATTAACACCAAAACTGGAAAAACTGAGCTGTTGCTATCAAAACCCGAAATCAATAATACTTTTTCCTTCTGTGCTAGCAAACCAAAAACCTGCAAGTCAAGGCCGGACTAAAAGCCTTACAGGGAAAAAAACAAAACAGTAAACACAAATAAACTAAAATAAAAGGGGAGGTGAAAAACTAGTTAGTTCGCCATTACATTCTAAAAGGTCTACTGTGAAATTTTCTAACGCGATTTGATAGAAAACTTTCTTCTCAGTTAGTTTTCTTCTCCTCCTCCTCCTTTGCAGCATCTAGTGCTGCAGCATCTGCAGCCTGATCATCTTCACCTCCAAAACCAAATTCATTAATACGCTTCTTGTCCACTGGATAGATCCACCTTTGATATAAATATATTAGGAAGATAATATCTGCAAGAAAAAAGAGTAAAACAAGTTAATGCAATGAAAAAGTCCATCTGATAAACAAACTCAATTGCATAGTGCAAAATCTTCATAGAATAATCAAATTAAATTTATCCCGAACAATAAATCACATTTTAAAGATTGATTCCAAAAACATGAATCATTTTAAATTGTAAATTGTAATGACAAAAAAAAAAAATAGTCCAGTATATCATAAGTTGATAAATCTTTCAGCCAAGTGGCAACTACAGAAGTTGGTTACAGATAGCCACGATAAGGAGATATAGACCACAGTACATCGCATTTCTCATAAGTTGCAGAACATGTTAAGTTCAACTAGAACCTAGCATATGATAAACAAAATTCTGAACTCATGGCAGTGTTAAGAAACCAATCTTACCATCGCGGAAAACAGACAGCCGATGTAATGTTGGCATTTTAATGACAAAGGCAAAAAGATCATCAATGATTGTGTTGAGAAACTTGTAAGTCATCTGCCTCCAAGGAAGATGAGCAACAGATTTAAGCTTGTAGTTGATGAACAACTGAGGACACATCATGATAAAACCTGCAGTAATTTTTCATCATTAAGTGCGTAAGTCACAAATTTTGCAAAACAAGAAACTTAATGGCCATGAGTATGAGAAAGAGCGCTTTATGTTTTGGTAATCTGGTGAGTAGCAAACAAGATCTCACCATGGGAAGGCATCAGCTTATTACCTAGTTTATGTTGGACCAAACATAAAAAGAAGCAAGTGAACTTCATGCAGACTGATTCTAACATATTTCTCCAGTAAGTAGAGATAATAGTGCCTAAATTAGGATTCTTCTAGTCTTCACAATTGAAGACCATGCATGCACATTTAACTCAAGAAAAGAAAAGCAGAGTAAAAGAAATGTTTAGAGAACCCTGACCAAGTAAATTGAAAACCATGCAGATTTAACTCCAAAGAAGAAACACAAAGTAAACAAAAAAATGCTTAGAAAACCCTGAACAAATAAATTCAACTCAATTCATTTACCAGATCCTGCCATGTGTGGCACAGTTATGATCATCTGTGGGATCCCATGAAGGGAAACATGATCTATGGCAGTAAATAAATTCATCATTAAAAAAATACATCACGAGTCACGACCTCCCTTTGGCAATATGATTCATCTCACATTTAGGACATCCCAATTAGGATGCATTAACTGCAACAGTTGAGGATTAAAGTAGAATCCATTTAGCCATTAAAGTAGAACAAAAGAACTATGTATAACTTCATCATTAACCTAATTTACTTGGTCATACTCGCTTCTACCTTTTCTTAACTCAAGTAATGGGTTGACTAAGTTGATAAGACACACCCAAGTAAATGGATGACGGGTCATTTGAGCTCTTTATTTTAAAATGTTTCCTAAGAAAATCTCTCCACACATTCAATGTGTTAATATGGATGAGATCAATACGGATGAAAGAATGCTTACCAAACATGTATACACAACTTGTGAGTGAAGACAGAATCCAAGAATACCAGCTCTTGTGGCGTTCATACTTCAATGAGTAAACAGAGAAGCATGCAGCAAGGAAAAGCATGACATAGGACAAATACTTCATTGCAATATCATCATATTCCTTTGTCTTATTCCGTACATATGATTCTCGATCTCGGAACTTCAACATAGGTATCCTCCCAGTTCTATCAACCTGGTGACCAAAAAAAATAATTTGCTGATTAAAGTCTGAAGACATCAAATATAGAAAAATAACAGTTCTAGAGCATTGGAAGATGTAGATCAGGCTAGAAAGTAATGTCAAAACATAGGCCTAAATATGCTCACGTATATAAAATGCAACGTGAAGAGTGAATATAACAGGAGATACCTCAATATGCATGGCTTTCCCAATTTTCCAGAACTCAATTATGCAACCAATGCCAGAACTTGCAAGTATCATCCACGAAGTGTCATTGTCAAGAAGATAAAGGAAGACAATTAGCTGAGAAATAAAGCTAACAACAACGGATTTTGCAGAGAGTCCTTCCATAGACTTGTTTTTGTTCCAGAATTGGATGTCTGTAGAAGTTAATGGAGTTGTTAAGAGCAAGCCCTGTTATCAGAATTCCTCGTTGGTGTTGCTTTCATTAAGTTAATTTGTCAAACGAAATAACTTACCATTCTTGAAAGCCAAAAAATCAAAAACTGAATGAAGTAGAGAAACAACCATGGTCACTGCAAGGAGGTAAGGATTTCCTTCCAAGAATACCCTCTGATAAAAAAAAACAAAATTGGTAATTAATTGAATGAACTCACCAATGCACAGAAGACAGAAAAAATCAACAGATAAGTGCTTTTAAGCCACTATAAACTCCATCTAAAAAACATTATCTGCTACAAAAATATTGCTTTATATGAGCGCTGATCTGCTACTGGACCAACCAAGGTGTAGGCATTTGAAGGTAAATGTCCATGAGGACAATATGCTGACACGTAGCTATAGCTACAACAGAAAAGCAACGGGAAAAATGCCTTTGATGGATTCAAGAATATCACAAACAGAGACGTACATGGCACTAGTCAGAGATCAAGGACATCCATAAATGCTAGATTTTATCAAAGATTCATAAAGGTATCGTTGCAAAGAAGTTACTATAGCAGATAACAATGAATAAGGTTTAATGGCAGGTTATAAAACGTTTAAGTAATTGCAATAAGAAACCTTGTCTTGAAAATCAGTCCAAAAGGCTGGGCCTTTAATATCTAGCACAAAATTTTTAATAAAAATAACACTTTCATGTGTGACCTAGAACCTGAAACCTCCTTCGAGACTAATTTAATGAAGTTCCTTGGGCTAATATTTAGGCATCAAACCTAGCTCTAATGCAGGCTAAAGTCCTGTGGAATGTATGAGTAACCATTACCCCATGCAAAATACAAGGGATAGTATGGAAGCGATCTTTTATTAAAATAAGACTTGCCCCAAACAAATAAAAGGATACCGGGGGAGTTATCTTTCACTTAAAAAAAAAATACCTAATATAAAAAAGGGGATAAAAAGTAAGAGGAATACATATCCTCCTGAAACATTAAAGAATTTTCAATTTAAAATTTTTAAAAAGGTAAATTACATGTCCTTCTAATATGAACTGTAATTGTAGACATAAGCACCTGAACAACGATGTAAATGATGAAAATATAGATTAAAACAGAGTAAAGAACACGAATATAATGATACTAAGTTACCAAAAGACGCAGTTGGAATGGCAAAAAAAGAGGGGAAAAAAATCTAAAGGATATGCGGCCAATCAACACTCAACATGCAAGGTCTTTCAAAATAAGTTCATAATACATCAAAAGGCAGAAATCTGGTGTATGAAGTTTATTTCTGTCTAGGAAAAAGGGATATATGTTCAACCAAAAGAATTTACACGTAACAGTGGGCAAAACATGGGGGAAAAACATAACAAGATGAAAAGACTAAGAACATCTAGGGTATGAAGTTTTAGGCATCACCGGAATTTTTAAAATGCATACCTTAAGCTCATCACCCTCGCCTTCAAGCATGCTTCCATAGGTACGGTGAATCTGGAAGGACTGATCAATCTGCTGGAATAATTGCCACTTCGTCATGCTTATGGGGCCTACCTCCAAATTAAGAGGTAACTCAGTTACCGTCTCATTTACAGGCATCAACTTATCCCTGAGTAACCAGAATTCATTGAAAAAAATGATTGGATAGTAGTTCTCAGAGATAGGATCGATGTTCAAGTCTGCACATGCAAAATTAAGGAAATCCGTTCTAAATTGGCTAATATACAGTCCATACTCCACGTTAAAAAGATTATATCATAAGAAAAGACTAGCACAAAGATGGGAATATCTCAGCATGTTGAAATTGTCAAATAAGAAATCTTAAAATTGAAAAATAAAAAAGAAATGCACTATCTGAAACTTCATTAATAAATATATAATTATATTAATCTTAAACAATAAGACATTATTATAAATACTGTAATAATCAAGGCCAAAAATTCACAAAATATAGACACACAGAAAAAGATAAAAATGCCAAAAGGATACGTGGGGCAATATTTGGTGGGACACCATTTTTCGGGTATCTGCAGACAAGGAAAATTATAACAAAGTTAAAACACCACATAGAATCATGGGAATTAATTGTCTAGCAGGTGAGAGTAGAAGATCAAGAAAATAAATCAACAGATCATCAATGAGAAGGAATCATGCATGTCAATTTTCAGCATTCATCCAAAAAAGACCAGCATAGATCCAAAATCAAAGGATTAAATGCCTTCCTCCAAGCATAACTGGGTTGAACAGGTACCCAATATTAGAGTCAAAGGCAAAAGTCACCCTTGAGGTGTTAGACCTGTAAAATCCCAGAAGTGAGAGGCACCAAAAAAATACTCGCCTGAGTGAAGCAAGACCTGTATGCATTGGCCTGTGCTTGCTAATTGCTCCTAACTAAAGGCTCTCTGACCAACTCATGTACATTTAAAAAATAGACTGGACTAAGACTACGAGCATGATCTCAATGAAAGAAATGTCAACTTAATATTGAAAACTGACAACTTCCTGCTCTCAAATGAATGCCAATTCTAAGCCCAAAAGATTGTATCCCAGATGTAGGAATCCATAAAATGGCCTTCACACTTTCTATGGCCAATAACAAATTGGAGATCAATTAATTTGGACAAAGCTTAACAAATGCGAACCATGCTTATGCAAAAGGTAACAAATGGAATATTTCTAAATGAATCAAACTTATAAGATAATGGTGTCATACAAGACCAAATGCCAAAGAAGTATTCAACGCTTCTACTCTCACTTGAAGAAGGCCTTTTCTTCAGACAGACTCTTATGTTGATCTGGTGCTAAATAATTCCTCCAGAATAGTGATTAATGGTCAGAATTTCACACAAAAGTTTATGGTGACACAAGCAGAGTTTCAAACAAAAGCAAGAAACATACCGTGTGAAATCATCAACCAAGTTTATTGTAATATTTGGTTTCCAATAAGAAACCCACTCCACAGGGCCATTGTCCTTTAAATCATCTTGGGAGTCATAAACCTCAGATGCCACTTGACCCTCACTAGAATCTTCTGAATTCCCCAAGAGACTCCTCCTTTTATCTGATTTTGACTTGGGCAAGTATATCACCACAGCTGAAATCCATAATATGAGAGCCTTTATAAATCAATTTTAAACTTAAACGACTTCAAGTAGTGGAGAGCCAAAGATCTTACGATGTGTCCTTCCAAATGCTGCTTGAGGCTGGTATTCTGGGTCAAATGGGTCAGGCGAATATCCAGAATGTGCAAAGAAAACATGAGCATATAAACTCCCATTGTGCTTCAGAGCCTGAAAAATGAATACCTAATCAAAAAACTCTACACTATGACATGGGAGTTGCTTGAAACACTCGTCAATTTCTACACTTAAGGCTATGCCAATAAGACTAGATTAATGTAGCAAGAAGTATTTCCAATAAGTTATACCTCAGACGGGCGATACTTCAAAGAAAGAGATCGGGTGCTCTCAGGTCCCCAAACAGCATAAGGAATATTGGTTTCATGCCATACAAGAGCACTTTCACTGCCAAAGTCATTGAACTTCTCATTCTCTGAGAGATATAGCCACATATCCTGAACAAAGTAGCATTTGAATAGAACTTGAGTATGAAAACAAAAGGCAACATGATTGAGGAAATCTTTTTATTTAAACTATTAAAGAACCTAACATACAATTGGTTGCGACAATGTAAAGAAACATTTTTTCTCATAAAATTTAAATTAAAATTATCTGTCAAGTTAAGACTTCCAACTCAAGCCTGTAAATAGCTTAAGCTCAAAAAGCTAAATTTAAATGACAAGAAAACAATGGGAGTTTTATAGGATGTAAGCAAATTACCAAAACATTAAGAACAGAGTGCACTTTCAGGCATGGTAAAATGTTGGCTTAAGGCGTGGAGTCTATTAGATATCAAAGATCTATAAATCAGATGATGTTGGTAAACAAGTAGCGAACTTTATCATCAGTTTTACGTGGTTATTTGACAGTAGCAAATATCTTAGTTCATTCAATGGCTATGAGACCAAGAGTTGCACAATTCCAAAAGAATCTAAGACTTTCAAGAAGCCAGAGAAGACGACAGGAGAGGGATTAAACTCTAAAGAAGAAACGAATTTGGTGAAAGTCGCAAAATCTTATACAAAACTTGTATATGAGATTGTAGTTCGCGTATACATGAATCAGTAAGAGCTGCATCAAGCTGTATTTATTAATATAACCGTAAACCTTCAGAACAGAGTCACTGATTAATTAGGGAGAAAGTCGCTAATTTAAAATTATAGGAATGAAAAATAAATTAATAAAAAAAGTATAACATAACCTAAAGTGTAGAGACGTACGATTTAATTGCTACTGAGTATGGATTATTCTAAATCAAGAAGCAGCATCAGCCTATCAGATCATAAAACTTCTAGTAAAGACGTGGAGTGGAGAGAGAGAGAGAGTGTGTGTACCAACGGTTCGCCTTTCTGAAAGAGATTCGACATGAGAGCAGCAGGTTCGGTAGGTCTCTTGGGAGAGAAAAATTTCGAAGCGAAATACCAAAAGACGGCCATCCGAATAATTCCGGTGATAGTTTGTCCGAAGCCACCTTGTTGCTGCTGTTGTCTCCCCTGAGGCCGTTGAGCTCCTTCTACTGCAGCGGTCGTCGGCGGCGCCATCGTCGGAGAGTTGATCCCTCCCCGCTGCGATGCCCGAGAAGCAGAGAGAGAAGGTAGGAGTAGCGGGTGATGGAATCGAAGTATCGAAGTAATATATTCCCAACGAAGGGAAAGGAGAAATTTGCAGGGATACTTTGGAGAACGATAAGAATAAATATGAAAATTGAAAAACGGATCGTAAAGAAAATTGGTCTTGCGGTGAGCCTTTTATATTTTATTGGGTGGCCAAGCGAGCTTGGAAATATTCCTAATAACACCTACTAAAATTTAATTATCATATTTATACTAATCCTATTTACAAGGCGAGGAGGGAAAATATATGACTATTTTTTCCCCGCATCATGCATCCCCGATTCGATATCGATATAAGAAAGAGGAAAATCTTTTTTAAAGATATATTAAATATGGATAAAATAAAAAAATTTAGAAAGAATTGATGAGTTTCAGGATTTCAAAAAATTCGGGGTAAAATAATTGAATTTCACAATTCAATTGCAATCGGAATTCTGAATAAAAATAATGAAAATCTAAAATCAGAATCAACATATATATTCCATTTTTTCCACCCCTTTTCCATAAATTTTCTATAACGAATAAATTTGAAGTTAAATTGCATCCTAAAAGAATAGCCTATTTCAAGAATTGGTCATTTAAGCCTATAAATTCCACTTTATCTGTAAGGCTCCCAATATAAAACTCATAACCTAATCATTTGTTATTCCATATTTAATATTTACCCTTTTCAATTGTTCCAAGTGGTATCCTCTTGTGATAAGTAATACTTTAAATTATTGTGTGCGCACAAATCTGACAATTACAATTAAAAGTGAGACAACACAAAACTTTGACCATGATAAATCATATTAATTAATCTCTTTGATTAGACCAATACATACATACACATAATGCTACAACATGTAATTGGCCCCCAAAAAAAATGTTACTACATGTAAGCCATCTCCTGCACATTGACAGGATAGCAATCAGAGTTGGGACCAGAAAAAGCCCTAAGAGCAAGAACTTGATGAACAGCTTGAGTAGGATGAAAGGCATCCCAAAACACAAATTGGTCTCTGTTTGAGCATGGAACTTCCAAAGGCAAGCATGTTATTTGCCCTTGATTCATTCCAATCCCACAACATGCTCTATCCACCACGTTAAGCCCTGTTCGAATAAATCTTATCATATTCAATGAATATTTAAATTATTTTACTTTAAGTTATTTTATACAATAATAAATAAACATGTGAAAAGAGTTGTTTTGTAAATGATAAAAGTGTTTTTCTTTAATTGACTCTCTTGTTTCCCAAACACTATTGTAAGCTTAGTTTGGTAAGAGCAAAAAGGAATAGAATGAGGAGGAAAAAATTTTAAAGCCATGCATGAGTCCTATTTTGGAGTCGATAGAAAACATGGGAGACACTTATTACCATATGTGTGTGGGGAGTTTATGATGTCATTGAGAACTCCATAAGAATTGCCATAGACAAAAATGGACCCAGGGTGATCTGAATTGAGCTGTTTGACCAAAGATTTTAACCTCTCATTGAACATAGAAACTATTTCATTCACCCCAAAGTTGCACTGTCCTTGTGGTATAAGGCCTGTGGCCAGTTGATTTGGTATGCACCCAAGTGGTCCTAGAGCTCCCAACAAGAATTTTCTTAGTCCCAAACTCTGCAAGTCCTGAGAAAAAACAAAAGAAAAGAACAACTAATAGGATAGCGTTATATCTATGTACTGCCAATCTCAGAAAAAGCCATCTTGGGATTTGTCTGCGTACCAAAAGTAAGTTCTTGTAAAGGCCTATGAGGAGATCAGCATAGTCTGGAGGATTATAGATCAAGCTTGTTCCATATAATTCTGGTAAGAGATAGTTATTTAGGTAATCATTGCTTCCAAAGTGGACAACAACCAATGACTTTGCTAAATGCTGACTTAGATTGGTGTCATCCATTATTTGGTTTTTCAGCTGCTTCAACGTTGTTTCAAAATTCTGGACCTGTTGGCCAATGCTAACACGACCTCCCTGCAAAAACTAATTCTTTAGTATTGATTTATGGTAAAAACTGTTTGTGTGTGAGAATTTAGCAGAGATTAGATTACCAGATTGAATCCTGTCTCATCAAGAAACCCGGAAGCTGCTGAAGCATAGTTTACACCAGCAGAAACATTAATGCTTCCATCTGAGAGAGCATTTGCAAAAGCTGGAAGATAAGGAAGACCCACCAATTCCCCTATAAAAATGCAAACTCAATAACTGTCTGATTATGCAGTTCTTAAACCAGAAAAAGAGAGAATCAAAACAAGTTCCCTTTTTTATTGGTTTTTATATTTACCTAGAAGATCTATCAGTGTTTTGCCATTACTGAATCTGCCAGTTGGACCACTTGGGAAATCGATTCCATAAGGAACGTAGTTAGCTTTTGCTAGAGAATTGAGGTTGTTGTTATTGCCATTATCAACCAGAGAATCCCCAAACACAAACATTGCTGGGAAAAGTGGAGGAGAAGGAGGAGGAGCCCCCACCACAAAATTTCGAATCACAAATATCAAAAGGAGGCTCCAAAATGGTATATGATCCATTTCCTATGTCTGCTTCTTCTTCTTGTTCTCCTCCTCCGCCTCCTCACATTTTCCAAATTTGGAAGTCAGTTCTACTTTATATTGAGGAGGAGAAACTAACTGAAGGGATGATAAAGATGTAATGCTTTTTTCTTCCTTGTAAAACAAGAAACGCTTTGGATAAATGTCATGTTTGATCACATGATCTTGCCACTTCTCATGCTCTGTTTTGAGCTTTTTTGGGGAAGTTGTTAATGTGATGATATTGTTGTTTCAAACCTATCATAACCGCCTAAAAAAGTAACATGGAGGTGTTAAGGAAACTACCTTTACAAATCAGTGTGCGATACGAGGTTCATGAGCATGTTCATTTGATTTGTACTACTTAATCCGATGGTTATAACATTTGTCCAACAAGAGATTCCCAACAGCAGATTGAGGAGGAAGAAAAGGCATATAATGTAAAATGGTACAGTAATTATTATATTTAGAATTATGTATATTTTGCCAATTTTGATTGGTTTGAATTTTATGCCAGCAACACCTGCTTTTATCCCATAAGTTTTCACAAGAAAAATGGCGTTCATAAAAAATAGAATATATTAAATTCATATATAATAATACTAAATGTTTTTAAGATTTCATATTGCATGAGCTAAATTAGTATATCTCACGAGTTGGAGTTTCAATTGAACCCCGGAAAAATTATGGTTTAGGATCAAATTCACAATTTTTTTATTCTCAAGGACCATTCCTACTAATGATAGATAATTGTTCCAGTTATAAATTTGTATTGTTTGAGCAGTAAATATTGTCAAATATCTTTATTTATAAATATATGCTATATGAGTGATAAATTTAATTGATTTGTGAATTTGGTCCTTGAGTATAATTCTGCCTCGAATCAAACCAAATAAAATTAATTAAAATAAGGGAAAATTAGAATAAAAGACCTAGAAAAAAATAATATTTATTATAAAGGATCATAAAAATGGCAATTACTTATAAGGATCAGAATTTAAAATGTAAAAATGGAAAGACGAAAATGTCCCTTACCAGATTTCTTATCTTCCCATCTCAAGTGTTTATCTATTAGCAACAAATAGATATTAATTCAAATTATATCATATCCCATATTTTAAATAAATAAATGAAATAAAATTGTTTACACATCCGGATTTGTCGCATAGATGACTAAAAATAGAAATGTTTTATTATAAACCTTATATAATTGGTAGCTCCTAACTAAATAAATGTGGCAAATAAATAATAAATAAATGAAATAAAATTGTTGCTACATCCTTATTTCATGAAGTTGTCCATCATTTAAAGTTTTATTATCATCTACACGTAAATGTGACCCTCCATGCTTTTATTATTATTTATTTATTTTTCATGTTAACCATTGTAATTTTTTTTTTCATTTTAATCATAAACTTGTTTTTTTAAAAAATAAAGAATATGTTAAAATTAAAAATATTATTATAAAATACGTATTTCATCTCAAAAGGTTTTGCTTCTCTTTATCTTTAGGTTATTTGGAAAGATCAATGAAACTGATGGACTGATATATTTATCATTTTTTAAACTAATTTATTTAATTTATAAATTAATATATAATATAATGATATACATATATGAATATTTTATAATATATGTTACAATTAATTAATTAATTTAGGTTTTTCAACCTTTTAAAACAAAAATCAATCCGCTCTTGATTAGGAATGACCCCACACTAAAAAATTAAACAAAAAAAAATAGAGAGCCTATAGCAAGAACAAAACTAGTATAAAGCCAAAAGAGTTGCACAAACTTATAAAACCAGTTTAATAAAAATAGTTTAATAAAAGAATTATATTTAGTAGGTTTTGAAATCATAACATAAAAAGTGGTTATGCAGTTAGCGGAAATATAGGAAATCTGGCAAAAAAACTTTTTTGTCTTTCCATTTTTATATTTTAAAATCTGGCCCCTTCAAGTAATTATCATTTTTATGGTCCCTCATAATAAATATTATTTTTGCTAGGTTCTTTATTCTAATTTTCCCCTAAAATAATCAAAACAAACCAATTCAAAGCTTATAATATGTGATTTTATATTTGGGAAAATTAAGGAAAAATCATTTATTGAAGAATTAATTAGAAAATGAAATATACTTAATTGCACATAATGTGAAAATTCAATTGCATATTGTGGAAACTCAGTTACATATATGTAAAAAATCTCATTTTACAATTAATTTCTCAATTTAAAACTTTTACTCAGTTCTCCCTTTATATTTTTGAGTCCAATCAATTTATGAGATCAAAAGGGTCGGAATTATAAACATCAAGCGGGCCGAATTATCAAAACGGTGGAGGCACTCAACGTTTTGGCTGCTGTGGGGAATTTAGATCTCATTTTATATAATAATCTGGCGGTATAAAGATAGAAAACCTGTACTACCCAGTAAAACCAAAATACTCTAAAATTGGAAACTTAAGAGAAATAAGATTCACATTTTACTCATCTACAGCTTTGTTCCCTTTAGGAGATACAAAAGTAAAAATAAAGACAGAAGACCAGCTCAGCACAATATCCACAGAGATCTGCCACACATTTAGTTTCAACAATGGTATGTCGAACTAAAATAACCAACCCTGTATTTAACTGGTTCGCGTGCACAAATATCGTCCTCAGCCAGCAGCCAAGGCTAATTTTCCCAGTACAGATGCTTAGTGAGCGGCACAGGCTTCCAGGTGCCCTGATCAAGAGATGCATCAGGAGTTATATCTGATACATGTATGAGGAACCGTGGGCAGGAAGAACAGATGGCATATTGGTGGCCTTAGATGAACTGCCAGCCTGGAATGAGTCCGCTTCGTAAATGGAATCAGCAAAGCTATATAGATCAGTGCCACCGATACGACTAGTAGAACCCAAAGAAGGATGATCTGGCAAGCCTGCAAAACTCTCTATAGATGGTGACACCCCATACAGACTGCTTACTCTTGCTGATGCAGATTGTCCAACTGATCTCTCATGAGTTAATACAGATTCCCTTATTCCAAGCCGTCTGTAAGGATGGTCATTGGTATTCAGCATTGTCCCAACATTGTCTACTACTGTATCTCCATGATATCCAGCATATGAACCAGTTGCACCACCAATCCCAGCAGCTATAAGCTTACCAGCCCCAGCTGCTAATGTGGCTCCAAAGACACTATCTGGCAAAGACCCTGCTGCAGATACAAGTTGCACAGTTGATGCAGGAGGGTAACTATTTAAATGGCTTGAGGGTCTACTACTTAGCATATGCGCCGTCAACGACCCATCATACAGGCTATTTCCATCCATATTACCACTAATCCTTTGCTCTTGCATGAAGGAGACAGGAGATGATAAGAGAGATGGATCTCTCAAATTCAACATCGATCGCTTTGACTCTGGAGCCTTTAATTTGTTTAAAGAATCATTTTTATCCCTTTTTCTCTTTGATGCTGCCTTGTCTTGGATTTTTCTATTGGCATCATCAATATCTTTTTCCAGGTTGCTAATCTTCTCCCTTAGTTTTGATCCAGGAAGAAATTTTGTGTGGTCGATTTTGTGACCTTCCAAGCAATTTACTACAGACCTCAGAGCAGCTAAGTATTTTTCATCAGCTTGCTTCTGTGAAAGAACAACGTGTGACATAGTTAATATTCACAACAGAACAATGCAACCAATAAACAATGCCAATGCACTTAGCCCATACCAATGCAGTAACTGAACCATGAGTTTCTTGTTTAGTTCTCTTCCAAGAATCTTCAGCCTTCTGCAGATATGAAGTCAAATTTGCCTGAGGGGAAAGCTTTTCTTCAAATCCAAATATATATGCCAAGTCAACAGCTTCAACAACCATGCCCTTCTTCATCAATCCATCAGTTATATCTGTGGCAGTTATAAATAGCAAGGTCATTTAAGGTTTAGCCTACAGAACATTAAGAAACAACACCTTACTCATTCATCATCGTTCCACAAGAATAAATTAATTGATCAGAGTAATGCCACAGATTACAATTGTCACAACCAATGTAGCATCCAAAATAATTGGTAATAGCCTCCATATTTCAAGAAAGAAATAAAAAATGATATGATACATTGATTAGGGGAACTCCTATTCTGTTAAAAGTGGATGTTGAACAAGAAGGTCACAGAAATCATTAAAATAAAGATAACAACTTAGAAGATAAAACACCTCTGCCACTGCAGCCAGCAGAATTCACTGTCCCAAGAACTGTAAATCCGATTGACACCTCTCATTACTTATACAAGGCATGGGAAGTACTAAGTAAGACAATAGTCTTTTGGCCCCAAAAATAAGATGAAATAGTTCACTAGTCACACAGAATGGTTAAAGATTTTAATGAATACGTTGCACAAACAAGTGTTCAACAGCATAAGATACACAGAACGGAAACTTTTTAATTTCTTTGCTATGAGCTATCCTTAAAAACTTATAATCTCCGAAAATATATTCCTAGCAAGATGTTTACAATAGGATGTTAACGTATTGGGTTGGGACAGGCTGAATGGAGTTTTCACCAGAACTTGCATGTTGTATAAATTATAGCCAGGCCCAAGCCCATTAAAAAAAATATAAGGCCCATCCCTGGACTCAGATCTAGGCAGGTAACAAATTCAGGGCAGACTAGCTTATAACTATCAGAACAAATTACAAAACTAGACTGATTTTATTCCCCCAAAAAAGCAAAGAGAAAAGGGGCAAAAAGAAACTGCAATGATCTGAGGCTAAGCTCCGCAAGAGATATTGTGAGGGGGGGAATAACTGAGATTCCAATGAAATGATTCCATTTCCTGGCTCCCCAAATGAATTTTGACGACCAATACTTAATTATTCAAAGTATCATATTCGTATACTTGGAAAAATCATGGGCTACCCCTTGGTCTTAAGTTAGTTCTTAAATCGCACTCGCTGCTGCTTGCAGGTAAGACCTCTTTTCCGAACAAGATTCAAGCTCTGTTCAACACTTCAGCTATCTGTGAATGAAATTGACTAAGTTGTTGAAATTTTACTACATTGAATAATCCCCAAGAGCTGAATGGGACCTAAGATAGGGAACTCATATTTTTAAGGACAGTTTAAATGGAAAGCCCCTAAGGACTTAGCTTCATAAACCATAAGCAATAATTTCTGTATATCAACAAAATAAAATCAACCCTTCCCGGCAACTAAATTTCTGATTTTGAGTGGCAATAACACCATAGTTGTTCGCATCCTCTTCAGAAAACTTGATTAGCAATAATTATACAAGACAATGAGGAACGTTACAACTACTATCCTGGTAGAGTAGCACAAACCTTCACAGAATTGTTAGCCCAGTTACGTGGCCTATAGACTCCATCCTATTGTCTTGGAACTAATCTCAACCAAGAAAACTTTTCCTTTTCTTCTCTCATTATTCTTTCATCCCCATCTAATCAAACTAAGAGGGAGGCTATAGAATTATATAGCCTAGTAATAAAATTGTTAGAAAGCGTTGAACGTGATGCATAATCAGTGAGCCTCATGTGTGCAATAATGCCAATGAAATTATATCAGAAGCGGTACCTGAAACCCTCTTAAGAAGGGCAGGAGACTGGCGAAGGGCATGCATAATTTGCCGAGGATTACTCAAACGAATCAAATCCCGTATCTCTTCATGTCGGAAACTAGAAGGAATACCGAAGCAACCAACGAAAAGAATCAATCCCCTTGCATCAACTTCACAAGCCTTTGACACACCACCCTCGACGATCAGTCTTTTCTTCCAGGCACATGCAGCCAAGCTAGCTTCTTCCTTAGAGGAAGGATAAATGTCCTTCTCATTACCAGCGCAACCGGACAAGAGAAAATATTCCAAAACAAGAACTGAAGCTCGTCTAGCAGGAATCATGGGGGAGTCTTTGTTGTAGGCTCTGCTTCCCTGGAGAAAAAACCGCCCAATGCATTCTAACACGAGTTTCGATGGTTTCGGGGCACCCTTGAGAGCCACGGGAACTTCCTCACGGAGTTTCGCTGGCTTTGATAGATTTAATACTACATATTTACGGAGGCCACGGCTGCACATCGTTCGGCAAAGTGAATAAACATCAGTCAGGGACCCACCTCCGTCGCCATTCTCAATCTTCTCTTTCAATTTCTGATTTGAATGCAATTCATTCTCTTCCACCAGAACAGGTTGGGCGCTCACGGGTTCCGTACTATGAACATTGCCTCCTACCAAAGGAGTGGAAGACACTGTCGCCGGATTCTGCGTTGTATTGGAGGACGGAGAAAGGTCTTTGGACCTGGAGTCTATGGCTTTGTCGATGAAATCGAGATGCTTTTGCAATTCATCAAACCTACTCTTGAAAGCATTTATAGCAATAGCTAGATTGCCGAGTTCATTCACGGATTTCGCAATTTCAACAGCGCGGCTATCATCTCCATGCGCTGATGAAACTGAGGGCACCACCAATGCTAGCTGACCGTTTGGAAGATCGTCCTGCTCTCCTTTGACAGGCTTCATGCGAAATTGCTGGGAAGATATCGATCGCAGAGACACTGAAGTTGACGCTACTTGGTCATGTTCGTCCTTGACATGTACATTACCAGAAAGTGGGATAGAATTTGAGACAGTTGAAGCAATCGCCATTGAGGAAGAATCAGAGCACAGATGCTAACGGACGAGGGAAGAAAAAGAACCCTAGCAATATAGACAGAGAAAATCACATGAAAAACCCTCAAAATATATAAAATAACAAATTTTGAATATATAAAAATTTTAAAATTTCAAAATATTATAAATTTATTTATTTACTTCCCTTACCAGCACGTACAGGTCAAAAATAATGAATTGCAACTTAAATATATGAAATTTTTAATAAAATATAGAAAATTTATACATTTACAAATTAAAACTTAGGAAACTTCTAAAAAATGGAACATACTAATGGATTTACAAGGTGAGTATAACGAATTGCAACTTAAGTATATAAATGTCCAATAAAGCATAGAAAATTCACAAATATATAAATTAAAATCCCTAAAACTTCTAAAAATGAAACTCCCCTTATTAAATCATTTTATATATCAAGTTTAACGAATTGTAATTTGAGTATATAGAACGTCGAATGAAATATAAACAATTTACACATATACAAAGAAAATATAAATAAGTAAATCTATAACATTTTAAAATCCTAAATTGATACCTTCACGTTAAATTAGAATTTTGTATATTCAACACTATGATTTTTCCTTTGTATATTTGAGGGTAGTTTTTAAGGATTTTCCCAATAAGCAATTTAAATTTTGAGAGATAGATTGGTCATATTGGGGAGGGGGGGGACTCTCCTTGATACGTTAAGATTTGAGACGAGGACGCATAACACCCACATTTGAGTTATTTTTACCTTAATATAACACAATTAGAAGTAAAAGAATGAGTTCATATCAACCTTCACGTTTAAATTTAACTTTATTTTGATTTTTATTCTTTAAATTTAAAATAAACAATTCTAATTTTTTAAATTTTATTTTATTTAAAACATTAATCCATATAATTTAATAAAAATCTTAATCATTAAAATTTATAAGGGTTAAATAAAATTAATTAAAATTTTAAATATCAATAATCGAAACTAAAATAAAAGAAAATCAAAAGATTAAATATTGTATTAAACTAACCAAAAGTACATAGTATTGATATAATACGTGTCTATGTGTGGTGGGGGGAGGGTTGAGAACAACTATTTTTTGCCAGAATTTTTGCTAATGGTCGAAGCACAGGACAAAGCATTCTATGTTTACATTAACTTGAAATTCAATTTTTTTAGTGTCATTCAAAAATAGCATTTTAATAATTTGCTAAAATATCCATAATTCAATTAATCATGTGAAGTACATATATAAAACATTCACAGAAACATTTTTTTTTTTTTTTGCCAACCACAGAAACATATTATTCATTGGATTTCTCACATCATGCATGTGATTGGGGCATATGAATATTTGAATTTCTTATACTTAATAAAGGATTTAAACTTACAATAGGAAATTATGAATAAAAAAAATATGTATGAAAAACATAAATTTCATACACATATTGTTTTCAATTTATGATATATTGTTGTGAAAGATTTTATTAAGCACAAATGTAAAAGGATTAAACTAATTTTTGGACTTCATAGTTTCCCTCAACTTTAGTCTTGGTGTTATAATTTCAAAGTTTTGTTTTTAGTCCTTGAAGTTTACTCCGCCTGAAACTGTTAGTCTTTATAATTTCAAAAGAATCTAAAGAAGCATTTAACATAGTTAAAGTGGTTTATTTGATATGAGGTAGCCTGATGACTCGTTATAGAAGTTGCTTACATGGCCTAATGACCTGGATTTTCTTTAAAAAAAAAAACAGACAAAGCTTTATAGGAAAAAGAGGAGACGGAATGGAACATACGTTGAAGGGAAAAGGGGGAAAGGGCTAGGTCAAAAGAGGATCCACTTGCTGTTGTCGGAGGTCTGCGGTACTAGTTGCCGGAGTAGCCCAAATTCTGGTGATATTTTAGTTATATCTCTACCATTGCATTGAATAACTATCTCAAATCAATAACTTATTCAAAATGATAACTGATAGTGAATACTAACGGTTTCAAATGGATTAAACTTCATGGATAAAAAACAAAACTTTAAAACTACAGGAATTAAAATCAAAATTAAAGGAAATTATGAATGAAAAGTTAGATTAACCCAATCTAAAAAAAAGGGGGCATAGGTGTAGTTAAAATAAAGTGTGAATAGTTCATAATTCCTACTGTCCTAGGGTGCAAAACTGCATCAGCTACCTCTCATACATATGTTTTTTAACAAGATTGAATTTTATTTTTGAGGTTATGATGTGTGTGTGTGTTATTTGGCATTATTTATGTTTTATTAGCATATAAGATGTATAATTCTGGAAAAAAAAAAAAGGTATACAAGATATATAAATGCGGCATTAAGGTAAAGAGCAACAAATCGCCATGAGCCTCTCTCTTCTTATTTATGAGTAATATTCAACTAATTCACACAATTTGAAGAAATTAATTCAGAATGATTTTTTAAAAAAAAATTAAGTAAATTTTCACTCAATTTAATTCTTTATATTTATACAAAACTTTATTTTGATCATTTAAATTTATATAGTACCTTTTCAATCATTTGATTCTGACAACATCAACAAAAAAAGGGGGGGAAAGGCATTAGAGGCATTTTTAGTTCCAATTTTAATAAAGAAAATAGGATAGTCTTTCAGTTTTTAACTAAATTAGATAATGATAAATCATTTGTTTCAAAATTTATTATGGTTAAAAGATCCAATCTATTATTGTAGTTTTGGCATTTAAAACAAAACTGATTGCTTAATTAAAATGTAATTACACTAATAGTTCATTGAGACTAACTAATTCATAATAAAATTACTTTGACATCTAAATCTTTATCTTGAGGAAATAAATTTTAATAGAGCAAAAAGGAAAAACAATCATAAGCTCAATATAAAGTAACTATTTATCCATTTTGATGACAATATGAATTTCCCTAAAACAATTATTGGCACGCTCAATAGACAGTATTGAATTGCCCAACCGAAGAGGGGGGGGGGGAAGGCAAGAATAATAATTGCATACCTATACACTGTGGAATAATTATTTACAAGTTTTTGGTAGTGTCAAAATAAGTTGACAATTTGATTAAACTGATTTATAACAAAAGGGTTACCATCAGAATCCAAATCAATTAGGACAGTGTCACCGTCCTTGCACTCTCCAGCAATGATTGCTTCACTTAAAGGATCTTCAATGAGTGAAGTAATGGCCCTCCTCAGTGGCCTGGCACCATAACTTGGGTCATACCCTTGTTGGCACACCAAGTCCAACACAGATTCAGATACCTCTAAATCAATTCCCAGAGACTTGGTCCTCTTTTTCACCTCTCCAAGCATCAAATCCAATATTGTAAGAAGCTGCATTCAAAAAAAGCAATGTTATTAAAGTTAGCATTTAGTGGGTGTCTGACTATGTGGGAAAAAAACACTTTTTATAATCAAAACCATGGTTTTGATTCAGACCAGGAAAACAACTCAGGTTAATGCTATTGTTAATCTTTGCATTTTAACCGAATTTTTGTTTTTGTCTCTGTAATTTCAAAGCATTGCTTTTAGTCTCCTATAATTTTATAAGAACTATTATTGATTATATGGATCAAAACCAAAATTAATTAAAAATGCAGAGACCAAAACCAAAACTCGATAAAAGTATAAAGGTTAAGCAAATTTTGATCCATATAGATCAAACCCTTATGAAACTATACAACCAAAAACAATAATTTGAAAACTATAGGGATTAAAATCAAAATTCATTCAAAATTTGAAGACCACTGTTGATTAATTATACCATAGCCACAGTCTCACAGGCCAAGCATGGTTTTCATGGAAGCTAGGCCAATCAACTTTTGGGTGTATTTTGAGAGAACTTCTTTTTGGTTGTTGTAACAGGACAGTGGAGGGTATTTTATACATAAAGCACCCTCCATTCACATTAAAAAAAAATTGATAATTACGTAATTATCACATTATGTCCTTTTAGTAATTTAGACATGAAAAAAAGTGACTAATAATAACTATCCAAATATTTTTAATTCATGGATATCATTTTTCCAGGAAATCTATCACATTCAAAATCTATTTTCCAAGATCTCTTTTAATCATATTTCTCTAAAAATCTATTCTTGAAGATCTGATCCAAACACACCCAAAATGGTAACATGATAAGTTAGAGTGTTTAGACTGCTTTTATTGCAATGAACAGAGATGGCAACGAACCTGTGTCTTGTCAAGGGATTGAAACACTACAACCTCGTCTATTCTGTTGAGCAACTCTGGACGGAAATATGTCCTTAATTCTTCCATCACCATTGATTTCAAACCAGTATATGAAGTTTCTTTGTCGTCTGGAAGTAAGAAACCTATGGAGTTGTGTCGACCTTTTGCAATGGCGCTCGACCCCACGTTTGAAGTCATCACCACCAATGCATTTTTAAATGATACTCTTCTACCCTGTTAAAACCAGTTCCAAAATTATACCAACTTGGTTAAAACATTAATAAATCATACAGTAACTCAAAAATCTGTCGATTTTCAAGCAGCATTTTACAAACCTGAGAATCTGTAAGATGGCCGTCTTCGAGTATCTGAAGAAGGATGTTGAATATATCTGGATGAGCTTTCTCTATTTCATCAAGCAAGAGCAATGTGAAAGGCTTTCTTCTAATCGCTTCTGTTAAAGTGCCTCCTTCTCCAAAACCAATATAACCTGGAGGTGATCCTATCAATTTGCTTACTGTGTGTCTTTCCATGTATTCACTCATGTCTAATCTTACCATGGCTGCCTCCTGAGATAAAAATATTTTTAACTCCTTGTTATGTTCAGTCTAGGTAACAGACTATGAGAAATCTTATGCAAGTTTCAAAGGAAAAACTTAATATCTATTAAATGTATCAAAGGTTTTTAAATTGGATTAACTCAAGGTGAAGACTTACTGATCCAAAGTAGCATTCTGCTAGAGATTTAGCGAGTTCAGTTTTGCCAACCCCGGTTGGGCCACAGAAGAGCATTGTTGCTATTGGCCTACTGGGATCCTTAAGGCCAACTCGCGATCTCTTAACAGCTCGAGCAATGGCAGAAACAGCCTCATCTTGTCCGATCACACGTTTGTGAAGTTGTTGTTCAAGATTTACCAGAAGCAATCTTTGATCAGCTGTGAGTTGCTGAACAGGGATGCCTGACCACAGGGAAGCAACTTCTGCTATCTCATCAGATCCAACCACTGTAGGTCTGAAAGAAAAAGAACAAGTTATAGCCACTTAGAATTAGAAATCAAACCAAGCTCAAGTGAAATCCTTCTATTCTTTGGATAAAATCACATACTCATCATCATCATTGGTTGTGTCAGGCAAATAGGAGTCCAGGATGAGTTCGTTGGTATCATCAGAAGCGCCATAGCATTTGAGTTTGCCTTCCTGAAACAACATGCATCAGATACAAACTCACAATGTAGAAACAAGTCACACAACTAAGAGCATGCAATAAGAAGTTCCATCGTTATTACCATCTCAAACTTGGACTGAACAGTTCTAATTTCTTTCCAGTAATCATCAGGGCTCTTGGAAAGTATGCAAGTTTCTTGTGCTTTTTTCCTCCTAAAGGCTTCAATATGAGCTCTGCTTCCTGCTTCATCAATGAGGTCAATGGCTTTGTCAGGAAGATACCTATCAGCTATATATCTTGCTGATAAATGCACTGCAGCCTCTATAGCTTCTGGTGTATATTTGCATTTGTGGTGTGCCTCATATTTCTCACGTAGACCCACAAGTATCTTTACTGCATCATCCTAGACATGATTAAATAATATCAAAATTAGAGCTCTAATTAGCACTACCGGTTTCCATTACATAAAAAAATAATAACAAGGCATGAAAATTTAAACCAACCTCGCTTGGTTCACCAACCAAAACTGGTTGAAACCGTCGTGCCAACGCCTTATCCTTCTCAAAATGCAGCCTGTACTCGTCTAAGGTTGTAGATGCAATGCACTGTAGAGAAGGTGAATGTTAATGAACTTAGAAAGAAAAAGGACAGAAAAAAGGAAAAAATAAAGATGATCCTTTCACATTATCATGCACATATAATACACTCCAAATTTTTGTTTTGACCAAAATAACACACCCCAAATTAAAAATCAAATTTTAATGTCTAAAATTTGTCAGTCTCCTCTTATAGATACTTAACTTCAGCAGAATGACTACCCATCCTCCAAAACCTCATTTAACTTAGCTTTCTAATATCCTCTCAACTTCACAACATGGACAGTGCACATTGTCCAGCAAAATACAAGTGGAAACAGAGCCTAATCTTTTGTGTTTCACTTTCAGAGTTATAGCTTAACAAAATTAGGGTTATGGTTCCAAACCTTGAAAAATTGTCCCAGGAAGTTAAAGAACAGAACTCAGTAAATGCAAATTAGATAGAAATAATCACCTGAAATTGACCTCTTCCAAGTGCAGGTTTCAGTAAATTAGAGATGTCAAGGCCAGCTCCTTGCTTCCCTGTTCCAGCTCCCCCTGACTGAACAAGCGTATGGACTTCATCGATGAAAAGAATGACATCACCTGCGTATCAGAAGAAAACCAATAAGAACTAAAGCTATTTCCTATTCAACCAACAATGTTTTGTTATGTTTTATTCAAATATTTTCACCTGCTTGTATTATATCTTTTATCATTTTTGTAACACGTTCCTCCAGTTCTCCCCTCTCCTTTGCCCCAGACATCAATAATGCAACATCCAAGGACATGACACGCTTTGTCTATGGAAACAAAAGGCATAAATAAAGTTTAAAACACATAATTATAGGACAGAAGAACATGAGCAACATAAATTACTTGTGCAGAAACGCACCAATAGGAAAAAGGGAACATCTGCACGAGCAATTCGAATTGCCAAACCCTCAGCAATAGCTGTTTTTCCAACACCAGCTTCACCAAGTAGAATGGGATTACTTTTGGTTTTTCTAGCTAAGATCTGCACAATTCGCTGAACCTCAAAATCACGGCCAATAACGGGATCAATTAGTCCTTCACTCGCACGAGCAGTGAGATCCACACAGAATTGTGATAAAGGACTTTGACCTGATAAACGGAGTTTGATTACTTATCTGCACTCAAATATAGTAGCCAAGTTTGACTTAAAGAGAATGTTTCTTACCTTTGGATGAGTCAGAGACTCCTGAGGCAGTGCCCCTTCTTGAAAGAGACTTATCACGCATCCCTGTGGAAAACATCTTAGGGTCTCTTCCATCTCTGTCAAGTTCCTTTTGTAGTCTGGAGAATGCTTCAGATACCAAGTGAGATGGATTTGCGTTCAGTCTGAAAGACACTAGTACATTAGTTTTGAATCAAAACAACTGCCTAAGATTCTTATATTAGGCAATATCATATATTTTGGTCCCAAAAAAAAAAAGGCAAGAAATTATTACATTGATGGAACCCCAAATAAAAACTGATCGCTTCTACAAACAATGCTGCTACTTTAACCCTAAGGTTCTGTCCCCCCACAGTAAATTGACAACGGCATTGGCATAATTGATTACAGCGTGCAGAAAAATGAACATCAAGAAGGTACTCCCGGTATGCGACAGACCAGAGACTCTCTCTCTCTCTCTGACACACACCCCCCCCCCACCTCATAGTCAACTTTAAGTATCACTTTCTCTTTCTTATTCTCTGGCCACCGTCCGTTCTTGGCCCGTTAATTGTGGGTCCTAACATGCATACCCATAGAAAATGGATAATTTCTTTTTTGTGGGGGGTTCGGATCTTTTTGGGATTCCCTTCCCGAATTAGCTGTTGGAAAGAATCCAAAACTCCTATCTATTATCACATTCAAGTAGAGGCATCTTTCATTGAACGCCAACAAGAAAACTAGAGGCATAAAAGGGAAACATTTGGGCACCCCACGTTATTACCTTTTCAGCAATAAAACAAGACAAAGAATACAAGTTAAAAAGAATCCTGTATGGTTGTAGTTATATAACCTAAGCCATAATATATGCAAGTAATATGGGGGGACATGATGCAGTACCGCTTGAGGACTAGGCCGGCGTTTTTATCATCAACTTTGAAAAGAGCAACGAGTATGTGCTCAGGGCCAATAAAATTATAGCCCAGAAGCTTCGAATATTCAGCGGCAGCCTCAAACACTCGCTTTACGCCAATAGAAAAGGGGACGTGGTGATAAGGAACATCTTTTCTATCTTCTCCACCATCACCATCCTTGGTACCTGTAGTAGCAGTAGCAGCAGAGCTAGGAATTTGCAGGGTCCAGATGCTTCGAACTGCCTCCCGAGCCTTATCAATGGTGACGCCAGAAGCAAGAAACCCATCAGGAGAATTCCCCTCCTCTGCTATTAGTCCCAGCAAAAGATGCTGAGTGAGAACCACCTCCTTGCCAAGGTTTTGAGCTTCTCTTTGGGAAAACAATATAGCCTTTATTGCTCTTTCAGTAAATTTCTCAAACGCCGCACAGACAATGAGACTTTTCTTCTTCCTCATCTTCCTGTTACTGCGTAGTGATATGAAACCTTTTCTCTGAGACACCAGAAAATTCCCATGGGTGGATGAACCGTTAATGAAAGGCGAGTTCGAAGAAGCAGTAATCGCAGTGGAACTAGAACAACGCTTTGATGGTGGCAGGCAACGAATTGGGATGAGCTTGAAAGTAATCGTCTTGCAGTGTACGCGAGCATGGCCATGGCCAGATCGATTGGAAGCAAATGATCCGATAGAGAGCGGGTCCAATCTGCAGCGAGAGTGAATCGTCGATGACGAAACTTGTAACATCTTGGGGAGAGAGTTTCTTCTTTGAATTTGAACTGTGCCGCCAAAAATACTCACCGGAGGAAGGAAGAGGGGGAAAAAAAA
>QFDD01000718.1:0-34064 GCA_006871305.1 Vachellia collinsii
TCAGCCTGTCACTCCTTCTAACCAAAGAGGGGGCCAGCCGCCAGGACACAACTTGCCGAGCCTTTTGGATGCCTCGTCGGTTCTTGGTAAGCGGGGATGCAATTTTCCAAGTTTCAATTTCAAAACCTTGTCCGTTATCCTTATGTCTATATAATAATGGTTTACAAATTAAACGATTAAAAAACCAGTTCATTTGCATCAAAGTCATGGTCGTTGATGTAGATGTAATAGTCGTACATTTAATGGTTCCTTCCATTCAACGGCTTTTTAGTCATCGATACAACTAAAATATTATAGCAGTATTGTTCAAGCTTGAATTTTCATTTATCTTTAGAATATATGCAAGTCACCAATTAACCAAAGAATCGTACATTAAGCCAACTCCATTATTTTATATTCCCAAGGACCACAAAATATCTTCCACTTCCACCACAAACATGCATTCTCATCCAACTTTAAATGAGACAAAGTGCGATTTTTTTCATAATTCTGGTATCAAAGTTAGATGAATTTTTTAAGAGATTAAAATAAATTATTTAATTATAAAATATATTATAAAATACTTATGCAAATAATTAAATTGTAGATAGCAAGTTAGTTTATAAAAAAAATGATAAAATATGTTTGGTTAACCTCTAAAAAAAATTAAATCGGAGAGTCTTGTATTAAGTATCCTATTATCTTTTCTTTATTTTTTTTTTGCTACAGAATAGGATCATTTGCGAAATTTACGGGATAGAATGATTCTAAGGCTGAAGAAAAAAAAAATAGTGCTACGTCACAAACTGGTCATCGTCTTCATCACAAACACAAAACAAGATCAGAGATCCACATGACTTAAAAAACCAACAAGATTTTATACATTCAAAGGAGCTAGATATGATCCAGATCATCAGTTAAAAGATTAACACATCAAAACTGTAACAAAAAAGGGAAAAGAACTTATCAGAAATCGAATCCACCAGCGTCATCAAAGCCAGCATCATACCCAGCATCGTAATCACCAGCATCGGAGATCATATCCCCGATCAGCAAACCGCCGAGAGCTCCACCCAACAACCCGGCTCCCAAACCCATCCCAAATTTGTTCTTCTTAGCCGGTTGCTGGACCGGTGGGTACCCATAACCCGGTTGTGCTGGCGGGTACCCGCCATATGCCGGTGGATACCCACCCTGGTATGGCGGTGGCGGGTACCCGTAACCGGCTGCGTATTGTGGCGGTGGAGGAGGATATGCTCCATGCGGCGGAGGGTATGGCGCGGTATACGCAGGCGTTGAGCTGGATCCCGCTGCTGGTGGAGGATACGCCATCACTGGCTCACTCTTTGAAACTCCCTCCGGATATGCCTTCGCGGCCGGCGGTGCAGCCACCGGAGCGGTGACCTTTTCCCCAAATTTGTAAGAGAAATTCAACGATCCCTTGGGCTTCCCCGAGGCCGTCCTAACCTGGTAGCTGACGAACTGCGCCGACTTGCCGTCACCGGTGTTATCCAGGAGCTCTTTGACCGGGACATGTACGGCACCGATGTCCTTGTCCCCAGCCACGGGACGCTCGGATTTGAGCTTGATTTCGAAGATGAGACGATTCTGCCGCGCCAAAGATTCATTGATGTTGAATTTCATGGGGAAATTCCAGGTGGGGCTGGTGCCACCGTCTCTGTCGACGGGGGTCTTGGCCTTCTGGTTCTGGTAGGCGTCGCCGGAAATCGAAACGACGGCGTAAACATCCATCTTGGAGAAAAGGTTGACATCTTTAAGATCTTTAGCGGAAATTAGCGTGAACTCTAACGGTAGATATTCCATTATCTGAGTGCTGAGGCTTGAAGAACAGAAGAAGGAGAAGATGAAGGTTGAGACTTGAGACAGAAGAGAGAAGGATAGAGTGGGTATATATAAATTTGATCTCAATAAACGGAGATTGGCCTTGTCCTCTTTATTGACGGCAAAGAGAAGTCGAGAATGAATCAGGAATCTTCCTTGCGGCCTTCATATTCTTCCGCATTGAGTTATTGACGCGTCAGTTTTTTTAGCCTTTTCCTTTTTTAATCATTTTCTTCGTTGACAACTATATTAAACTATGACACCTTTTCTTTTTCCCTTTTATTCTCTTTAATATATTTCCAGCAGCGTATCACAAGAAGATTAATTGCTTCTTCTTAAAAAAAAAGAAAAAGAAAAAGTCAGTCTGGATTTGTATATAATAATTGAGAAATTTTTGTGTGCATTAAGTACTTCACCTTAATTATACTCACTCCAAGCAGAATATTGTTTTCTATAGATTTCACTTCACCTAAAAAATTGTGAAAGAAAAATAAAAATTGTAAAAAAAAATTCAGAAGACATGCAGGATCACAAAGGTGATTGGAGGATTTTTATTGGTGAGTGCATATATAATGTGATGCACCCATTGCATACAAAAATATCTCAATATTTTGACGGAGAATATGGGAAATAATTGTAAACCACCAGCTTAAAATAGGAGGATATGTTCCAAGGCACCAGGTCATATTGTATGCGTAAACGTCATCTTCTTGCAAGCTCACCAGAGAAATAGTTCCAGGATACCATCTTATCTGTATTTTCAATGAAAATATTTTAACTATTTTTTTATGAGGTCTACAAATGTTTATTATAATAGATTATGAGAGGAGAAAAATAATCAAGATAAATTTATAAAATATTGGATTCATAAAAAAAAATTAAAATATTTTCATTCAAAAGAGCATTGATGATGTTGACATGGCACTTCCATATACCTAAACAATTCTCAACTCACCAATGACCAAACAAATATTTAGGCATTTAAGGTTGATTGATATTAAATCAAATATTCTCTCTCCACTCTTGAGATTCCCGGAAAAATACAAAAAAAGGAAATTGCGAAACGCGGTATATACGCTGAAAGATTGAAAATTATGCTTAAAGCGTTGCATTCCAGCGTGTTGGGCACTCAAGTCTCAAGGGCCTTCACTATGAAGGAAACAGAAACAAGAAGCCGAGAAGGTTGAGTTCTGGCTGTTCAAGATTATCTTCACTATTTACTATTATTATTTTTATACGACCTTTTCATCTATTGAATTTAATAATTTTACATCCCTCGAATCAACTCCAATAGCATAAGATGCTTTTGCGCATCTCTGTAACTATTTTATTCTACATATGCCTTATTTGGTATTACAACACGTGGCCTGGAAGCCTGTAACATTCCATATTCCATTAGATCACATCCTCTTCCCCTACCTTCCCTACGCTTTCACATTTGCCCAGCTACAAGATAAACACCAGAACAAGACAAAAAGAAGAAAAAGCTCATCTTTATGTCATCTACAGATCAAACCAAAAAAAAAAAAAAACCAAATCATCTAGAGAGATGATTCACTGATCATCTAACTAATTAGATCAGTTCAACTGCATGCAATAACCCATTCATTTTATAATTAATTGGTCAAACTGGCATAAAGGTTAAGTCTTCCAAATTCACGCAACTAAATCGTTTCCTTCTTCTACCCAAGCAGCTGCATCAGATTTACGAAACATATATGAACGTAGCAACGGCGTCTACAAGACGTATTCTATGTCAAGGTTAGTGATGCAAAATCCATGCCTACTACAACTACACAGTATGACTACTATCTTGTGCTGAACAATCCTGATTCCAAACTAGGTTCAATAACCGTGTACACCACAACCCTCACTGTTTCTCCCCCGGAACTCCAGGACACACATTGAAAACTCAAGTTATTACAGTGGAGTGTGAACATGTGACAATATTTCTGTGGAGTAATCAGAGATTTAAAGGAACATGTCCTAATGCAGATTTCAATTTATTTATGATTTCGCTACACCTGATCAGGTTCCTCAGCATTTGTTCCGAGATGTCAATGCCTTGTGTGGGAGTGGAAACAACGGTGTTCAAACCAGCTGATTGAGAAGATCGACCATTAGAAAGATCAACAGAGTTGTCAAATAGACAGTTACTAGTTATGTTAGATATGCCAACAGGAAGAGCATGCGAGGGTCTACTAAATATCTTCTGTTGGACGTTCTGATCTATCCTGGTGGAGAGAGTTGAGGAAGGAGACAAGTTGCTAGCATAAGGATCATTGTAACTGGAACATGTAACAACGTTTCGAATGACTAGCTGCTCTTTGTTATCACTTCCACTCCCATCCACAACAAAATTCAAGGATGGAGTTTGGCTAGGAATAACTGCAATGCGTCTAGTCACATCTGCCTGTGGCTTTTTTTGAAGTATCTGTTGCCGAATCGTTGGTTTAGTAGGAGTACCAGTTATCATGGTTGGCAACTGTAAATCCTTTCCATAGGTTTGTCTCACAAGCTGATCTCCAGATATTTGTGATTGTAAGGTGGGGACTTCTGATGCCTGCAACTGGTAATATACATTTGCATTGCCAAAGAGAAATTTATTTTGGGTTGCCTGATTATAGGCAGCCAAAGCATCAGATTTGTGTTTGAAAGCAACAACGCATGTTGAAGATTTCCAAGAAACATGGGTTGCAGAAAGATTAAGGGGTCCAAAGCGTACAAACTTTGCTTTAAGCTCTGGAAAGGACGGAAGTGGTGACTTACAAGGGAATCTAACAATTAAAAATGTAGGTTTCTCACTCTTCACACAAGTTTCAGGTTTCTTTGGAAGAAGCTTGACTTCATTAACCACATGCACAGCACCCGTTTTTTCTTGGTTCCTATTCCGTGACTTTATATCCATTGGGTTTCTAGCCTTTTCTTCCGCAGCCAATGTCTTTGACTTATTCACCCCTTTTTGAGCCCTTTGATATATCTCTTCCCTATCATCATGGATACCGTTTTGCTGACAAGTAATTGGAAAGCCATCAGACTTTAGACGTTTTTTAGGTGGCATTGAATCCAACGGAAGGCTCAGTGGACTTTGGACAGGCACAGTAGCAGCAGAAAAATCTGAGGATTTACATTTAACTTCACTTAATTCCCTCTTTACAGATAAGCTAGCAACACGACCTTTCTGATAAACAATAGACCTAAATTGCAAAACAAACTTCTCCACGGTTGAAGCGATATTCTGTTCCGCACCATGGTAGGGATTTAGAGCAAGAGCTAACAGGCCTGCATATATTCGACAGAGCTCAACTTCTGGTCTTACTGAACCAAGAACTTGCTTATTATATACGGAATCTGAGGACAACATATGGTTTACTTTGTTTTCTTTCTGTTGTTGGCCAGTCAATGAATTCCCTTTGTCAGATAATATAATTTGATCAGACTCTTCTATGGAATTAATCTTCAATGACTCATCCGTTCCATCTTTAAGGATTTCATGTTGATGCTTATTGCTACCCTGAGACTCAACTTCCTTTTTCCTCTTTTTATTATCTAACATAATAGCTTTTTCAGAGGTTAGGTGACCTCTAGGATGCTCTAGATCATCTTGCTTTAGACCTCTCGCATCTAAATCCACTTCACTACCATATCTACTTTCAACTACTTTCACCATTGACCTTGATTGAGTTTCCAGTCCTCCAGGATTTGTATTATTATTGGAGAACACTTCAGGTGTGACTTGAATATATCCTTCATATCTGAGGAGGCCCAATACCACTTCCCTATCACATGAAGTACATCCACCCTTCCCATGCTGTTTAGAAGTGCAAATTTCTCTTTCAAGCTGGTAAGTGAAGTCGACAGAATTAGCCAATTTCCTTGTCTGACCTATGGCTTTAGAAACCTCAACGGGCCTACTCTGTGGAACTGCAGTATGCACAACATTGAACTATGTGAGGGAGACAAGGACTATTTACAATTTCCAAATACCAAAAAAAGGAAAGAAGGAAGAAAGAAAATTTATTCGAAGGAGAATTGACTTTAAGTAATCTGTCAGTTAGTGTAACAGTAAGATTTGGAATTCGTGGTAAACTAAGACGTAGTGGGAATGCATTACAGAGTATTAGATACACAAGGTATGACTGACTGGTCCTCATGCTACTAATGGCTTGATCTATTATATTCTACTTTATACTTAAAAATCATGCCACAGTCCTAACATCATGCAGTGGATAGGAATGAATAAACAGCAGCACAAACTACTCAGAAAAGTGATATTTTTGAAACCTTGACATGATACGTCTTTCTGCAGTTGTTCTAAACCAATAGTTGAATGGTTATAATTCTCTGATTGATCTCCATATGACAGTACACAGATTTCATCAATCTTCTCAACCACAGCCTTGCGGTAGGCACAAACCATGGCCACGTTCTTAATCCAATCCACATCTCGCTGCACCTCCCCACCAGGCAACAATGCTAACTGTCTTAAGAAAGAAAGTGCAACAGCTGGCTGAAACTCATCTCTGGCTCTTTTTATTTGTTTCATTGAATATGCCCCAGAAGAATCGTACCCTTTTATGTTAACAGCATAAAACCAGCCAGAGTAATTTATAGGTCGCATGGATAGAAGGTTGTGACACCAGCATGCCAACCCTAATGCTGCTCTCCTGCTTACCTCATCTTCAGCATCCTCAACAGCACCCAGAAAAGTTGGAAGTTTTGTCTGCTTGGATTTCGCAACATAGTGTGGATCAAATGGTTTAAGTTCCTTAGGATTAAACCATCCATAGCTATTGTCCCCAAAAAATGCAACCAATACTTGCCCCTCTTTCTTTGTTTTCAAAACTGAAGGAACTGCCCAGTCTTCCTTGAATACATGACCTGGCCACCATGGATATGATTTAACCTTTGCCCAAACCATGTCTCCCACTTCATAGTCTACTTCATTCGCCCCAGCCACAATTTCTGCAAGTTCATTGCTCGTACATCTACTTCCTTTTACTTCTCCAACTTCCTTGGCCAGATTTGATGTTGGCACATTTTCGTCCGCAACAATGTTATTCACCAAAGGATAAATCATAATCGTAGCTTCAATTACAGCTTCAAACTCAGTAAAGGCCTAACAGTCACCATTTCTTACGCCAATCCCTCGCCAAGATCCTTGTATCAGCAAACTCCAGCATTCTCAGACTCATGCTTCAGGCTATAATCATGAAACGCGTCATATGGCCCCAAAAGCACAACCAAATAAACTGTTTTCCGAGCTTGCTAGCCAAAACAGGGTAACCCGAATACATCTCTAAACTCTGAAGAGCCACAGAACATGGACACGGTCACATTTTCAAAAGATAATCATAAGTTCATTAGAGGGGCTGAAAAAGCTTCAACCTATTGATTACAAAACCCTAATAAGTATTGAACTCTCAGTCGCGAAAAGCACAAGTAGCTAGAAAACAAGAGAATACCTGCTGCGCGAGCTCTAGAGGAACTCTCTGAGCATTCCATTCCGAGAATCTGCAAATTGTGAGTAAAAATCCATATATATGGTAATTTTCATGGAAGTTTTCTATCCGGAAAAAAAATTCCAAGGAATAATTACGTTGACTAGGTTAATAAGTAATGTAGAAGAATTAATAATCACGTTGACTATTTATACGTTAAGCTTTCAGTCAAAAAAAAAAAAGATTATACATTGAGCTTTCTATATAAGGATTTCGATTGTGCAGCCATGAACATCTCACCTTTTATTAATTTCGTGTAGCAATATTTTACTTACTGATTTGTGTAATGAGTAACATATTCCTAGTCAATGTCTTTTGCATGGACTAATTTTATAGACTTTATGTTAAAAAACTTGTAATGTTTATGAGCAGCTATTACTTTATCTTATATTGTTATGACAGACTATAATTTAGGGTTGGTAATTTTTTTTGTTTATCAAATTTTAAATTATGGATTTTAGTTTCTTAAAAAATAAAATGATCCAAGTTTTTATTAAATTACATAAATCAATGTTTTAAATAGAATAAAATTTGAAATGTTAAAATTTATGGTTTAAACCTTGAGAGATTGAAATTAAAGTGAGAGTATATTGTATTAACCTATAATCTAATATATATATATATATATATATATTGCCAGCTATAATTTAATGCATCTCATACAATACTCAATACTCGTGTAAGAAAAATGTTTGGTGGTACATTTCAGCATGTGTTGGGTTTTCAGAAAATTTGTATGGGCTCAAAGCCAATTAGTACACATGGGCTTTCTAACCATTGGGGTTTGGTTTTGGAGCTGTCAAGGCCCACTCATTCATCTTTATGGACTTCCTTATGAAATTTGGATGTTGATTAATGTTTGTTTTTTGCCAACCATTTGCTGCTTTATTTTTTTTTTTAAAAAAAAAAGAGTATTCTTTTAAGCCTAGGACATGGATAAAACAACTTGTGGAATACTTCTAGGAAATGATAATTCGCCACCAATACGTATTTCAAATTGTCACAAACCCTTCCAATGCTAAGAAAAATGCAATTTCATAGTTTTATGTTATTTATGTGTTCCTTCAGCTCCAAGTATGTGAATTGATGAAGGGTTTTGTTTTCCGTTAAATATAATATTTTAATTCATTTTATCTCTCATGCTTGTAATTTTTATTTTTAAATTATTCCTAATTTCAAGGGACCAACTCCTTCCATTTAGAAACGAACCATGACACCGAAAATAACGGTGTTGGAGGGAGTGGGCAAGGCGTGAATACGAGGAAACACAGCCCAATGATTTTGTCCTTTCACTGTTTACCTTCGACAATTTTGACGAATTTCTTTTGTGTTTGACAATCTTTGTATTATCGTTTTTTTTTCTTTTTTGTATCCATAATTCCAGATAGACCACGTCAAGGTCAAGCCCCGTGACTGGGTCATTATATGCCTCCTTTTGCCTTGGCCCCAAAGGGATAGAGCAAGTCCCTTGGAGGCATAGAAAGACGTGTTACATTCTAATGACCCGTCAACATTGAACACATAAACAAGGGACTGTGCTCTTGTTTGGTGAAATTATTGGACTGTTGAAATGAAATCCAAGGCTATCATACTGGCTACGATTCCAACGGAGAAAACAAGATAAACTGTGTATTATTGAATGAGGTTGGCTACATAAATTACACGACGTCATTGTACTTTATTATAAGTAGGATCTCTGGATAGATTGTTGATCAAGAGATCTCTCTTTAATCTCGTAGAGATTGCGGTTCGATCTTTCCTTATACCTTTTAGATCTTTTTACACATAATTTTAATCTGTGTTTCATGTAATTGTTAAAAGAATACCATGGATAGGATTCTCCATCATTCAAAGAAAAAGGAAAAGTCGTTTTCTGTATTAAAAAAATAAAAGAAAAGGTTGATTTCAATTATGAAATTCGGAGGTCAAAAACGACCCCGGTAATTTGCTGACGTTGACTTAGGGGAAAAATATCAAAATATGATTAAATAATCCAAGACGGGTGCATCCGATTTTTTCCTTTTTTTTAATGTGTATTTAAAATTAAACGATAATATTTAAAATTAAAATTTATAATTATATGTGATTGTAAAATTTGACATGATAAATACAGAAAACTTTATGTCAATTTTTATTCGGCTTTATTTTTTAAGTGGTCACGGGTCAATCACTGTCTAGATTCTAAATAAAGCTAAAAAATTTTCTGATGAGAAAACTTTCCAGAGGTGAGTGGCTAGTGGCCATACAAAAGCAAGTGTCTTCAAAGTGGAACACTTATCCTAAGGGCCCACTTGCTTGTTGTATTTGATGAATAATGGACTATAAATTTTATCAAAAAAAAATAATAATGGACTATAAATTGGAAACTTTGCTCAAAAGATCTTTATTATAAAAATTTATTGTTTAAAACTGTTTTGAAATTTATTTAAAGGCAGATATACAATTTATATTTAGCATGCACAACTCTTTTTTAAAACCTATTTTCAATTATTCATGTCCATAATTGAATAAGAGTTACATCTCTTGGGCATATTTGGATGGCAGATTTTTTACAAATTTTCCTTTTAAAAAAAAACTTGAACATATTGGTTTTTTTACCAAAGCCTTGAACTCAAAATATTATTCATCAATAATATATTTTGCTTGAGTTTAATTAGTAGTCGTAAATCTCATTTAAAATAAAAAAGGCTAGTAGTCATGTAAATTAATAAATGATTTTGGAGTAAAGACGAAGGTGGACACACATGAACTTTTTATCCCAATATCTTCTTTGGAAAACATAAAAAGAAAGTTTTGAAATATAACAAAACAATTGACTTGTCATTAAAGTTTTTATTTTCAGTCACGAAAAGAATCTTTTGAAATATTTTTTCTGGGAATTATTTAGCACTTGTAGTTTTTCCTACTTTGAACAGCAACCACAGCTCAATCCTTTTATAATATAATAAAACACTTCATGTAATTAATTAACTAATAACTAATTATACATTATCCAATGTGATGTTAGTGCCCTTTGGCATTTGCAAAAGGCTGACACAATTTAATTTTAATTAAGGGTAGATAAGGCCATGATTAAATGGTCAAACCAAGCTTAACCTTAAATTTATCTCTTCTTGATTGTATGTTAAATGACGTAGATGTTCCTAATTTTATTGAAATAACATGATATATTCCTGTTTCAAAATATACAATTTGTTTTACACTCATATGTTATCCGAATATATTCAAGTTAAACTCTAACTATTTTTATCCCAGTATTTATTGATCTGGTCACAAAAGTTCATCATTTCGATAAAAAGATTTTTTTTAGTAAAGCATATATTTAAATCAAATTGAGGAAATATTAATATAACACAGTACACAGTTATCATCAATACCTTAGCTTCAAACAAAATAATTATCCTTCAGTATTTTATATAAAAACTAGTTGACTAGTCAATTGTTTAAATAAGTAATTTACTTAGGTTATTTTGTGAGTGTTTGGATTAGTTTATTTTAAGTAAATTTACGCAATTCTAGGTAAGTATATGGGAGAAGTTTTATTTAAACTTATTGTAAGTATTATTTAGAATGATTATCGGTGGTTGCCAAAAGTTTAATCTAAAAAAGAAAAAAAGGAGTCAATTAGCTTTTTATGCTAAGGATAGGGGTTGTATAGTTTCTTTTTGTTACAATGAAGTATAAATGAGCCAGGTTTTGGAGGCTAGTCAAGATTATAATATGCTTTCAGATTCAAAGAACGCTTATATAAATGCTTACCTATCACTCATCAACCAGGTGTTATCGGTAACGCCATTTGAACTCACAACTTTATGAATTGTGAGCTAATTCATTATTAATTGGATTCACATCTTTTGGCCGAAGTAATATGGTAGGAATTCAGGAGGCAATTATGTCAATTTCAATAGATATCTTGCTTGACATTCAACTATCAAGAGACACAAGTGGAAAAATGATAATTAAATCTTTTTTGTTTTTACTTCCTATGTAATTTTATTATTTAAAAAACGGTTATTTCATATTTAGTTGATTATTAAAAAGATTTGATCTATTTTTAAAATATTTTGAATCATCTTAAGAATCTTATGATACATTATTAGTTTATCTTTTAGGATATTATTATATATATATATATGAGTGTCAAATCAGATATCTGAAAGATATTATTTAATATCAATATCTTTAATTTAATTTAAATAAATTCCATAATATCTTTTTAATATTTTGAGTCATATTAGTGTTAGTAAATTTCTTATTGAAGAAACAAAATTCTTGTTGAGGAAAACTTTTCATTCATCATAAAATAAATGAATATAATTTGCTCATTCAATGAGAAACCTACTAGCTCATAATATTAAAAATATATGATTCTTAAAATGATTCAAAATATCTAAACGTATTTTTTTTTTAAATTACTAAGCGCGTTTCAAGGCCATTTTAGAGAATTGATTAATCCCTTCCAAGATTTAATACGTAAATGTTTTCCATTTTTTCAATAAATATGTTTAGGGAATTTTGAACTTATAGCCTCAAATGGGTAAAATACCAGCTCAGCTAGCAACTTTTGCCCTCTAGAGATGCTGTAAAACCAACTTCTCATTTCTTAATATGGCTATTTATTGATGGTCAAAAAAAAAAATCTGGCTATTTATTGTCAATTCAACGGGGTATTGATTATTGTTGGTAGGTACTACGAAGCATTATATTCTAGATTTTTTCACCAAAATAAAATAAAATAAAAACCTAGAAATGGAAGATTCAGTGCCGCAACCAAATCATGTGACTAGCCCGGAACCTAAATTCTTTCTTCTGCAGTCAAAACTGAAATCCTCGTCAGAATCCTGCAAAATAAATTCATCTGTTCCGAAGAGGAAGACTATCCTCCCTGTTATTTTCTTTCAAATAAGGCGGCAACAAAAGATCCGCTTTTTTCTTCATCCATGTATGAATGTGGGCTCTATTCTCCATAGCCTCCTCCTCTTCCTCCTCCTTATTCCTTGATTCCAGGTAAAGCATCAGCTGATTTTCTATCAATTGTTCAGAAACTTGACCGTTTTTTTTTTTTTGGTCTCTGAACATTTGAGTTCTTTAATTCTCGGGTGATCTTGCGTAATTGAAGAGGAACCCTAGTTTGTTGGAGCATTCGTGACAGGTCGTAGCTAATCGTTCTTGATACAGTTGTTCTTTTTTTTTCACGTACACTATTTATTCTCTCGCATTGTTGACGTTGGTTCCTTTCTTCTTTTATTTTTTTTTAATGACCGCTGTGAGATTTCTGGTATATTTTTAACGTGGCATGTACAAGTTTCCTGAATTTGAGGCGGTCCTTTGGTAGGTTGTAGAGTGAAAGGAAGGGAAGTGTGTTACTGGCAATGGACGAGCCGAACAAGCTGCAGCGGGCTTTTATTGATGCTTCGGCTGGGGCAATCTCGGGTGGTATATCACGGACGGTGACGTCGCCGCTTGATGTTATTAAGATTCGGTTCCAGGTCAGTTCTGGTCCGTTGCGTGTTCTTGACCATGAATTTTAAGTTAACTTGTTAGGTAGAGCTGCTTGAAACTCCACAAGAGTGGTAGGCTGGTAGCATGTCAGCTGGAAAAAGAATAATGCATACGAATATGACTCAGTAATACGGAGATTTGAATCTACTACTTCTTCTACTGTTCTTTCCTCTTCTGTTTAGGTAGAGTGATGGTGGAGCGAAGAGGGAATACTAGCTATTGCCTGGCAAAACTCTTAATGGTCACATGTTTCTTTCAAATGATTTAATCAATTCCATAGTGTTGGAATGTTAAAATGGGAACTTAGTTTTGGTTTGGAGAGTTAATTTTGTTTGAAATTGTGAGGATTTCGAGCAGATTAACTTCCTAAAAATACGGCTTATGAACAAATTATGGACATAAAGTTGATTTGATTTGTCACCTTTCATTATAAATAGTTGCTTTTTCATTATGGCTTTTGACAACTAATGGGTTTTTCTATGTATCTATAATAACAAAGGTATTGTGTATTCCAGTTTTGTCTTATTTTGATTTTTAGATTTGTGGCAAGTTTTTGGCGTCTGTCTTCAAGTTGAGCAATAAGCTGAAGGTGCTCTTTTTTCCCCTTCCCCTAATTTCTTTACAGGTTCAACTAGAGCCCACATCTTCTTGGGCGTCACTACGGAAGCAATTGTATGTGCCATCAAAATATACTGGGATAGTTCAAGCTAGTAAAGATATTTTCAGAGAGGAAGGCATAAAGGTAGGAAAGCTCAGCTTCTTTTATCATTGTTTAATTTTTCCTCTAATTTGTCTTTCTAAAGTTTATCAAGTAGTAAAGATATTTTCAGAGAGGAAGGCATAAAGGTAGGAAAGCTCAGCTTCTTATATCATTGTTTAATTTTTCCTCAAATTTGTCTTTCTAAAGTTTATCAAGTATTTTTATCAATTCCTTCAATGTGTTGGAAAATGAGCATACTTATGATTATATATTATAATTATATGTACATATATTGTTCTTCCACTTGTATGCTTTTGAAAACAAAATCCATAATATATCAATAAATGTACGATGTAAATGAACGTGATATACTTACATAAGTAAACCAAAATATACATTGTTTGGTCCAATGTAGCCACCTATCACCTTAATGTATCAACCTCAACAAATTCAAAGTAGCAGAGCTTCGTAATGCTTGTTCCACCCATGTTCCTCTTTGTCTATGTAGTTATTTGCGATGATATGTCTGCACTATCTTAAAATATTTTTGATACAAAACTCATTGAACATGAACCCTTCTTGTCCATTTACTTATAGCATGATCCTTTTGGAAACTTTAAATAGTTGAGGTGCTTCTTGCCAAGTAATGCACCCAGTAATCCTAATCAAATGATTCTCTGTATTCCTCCAATTTTTTTTTAATCGAGAGATGCAAAATATGCTCTTACATGTGTTCAATAAAACAATAGTTATAATGTTCACCTTCCTATTCTCCCTACAAAAGTTGGCTTTTAGCTTGGTTGTTGAAGTGATGGCTTTGGAAATCTCAACCCCTCCTTCAAGTTTGATGACATCTTTTTTCCTTTTATCTGGAGACAAAATACATATTACTTATTTATTATTACTGTGACATGTCTTACTGTCCTTAAATTGTTTGTTTCAGGGTTTTTGGCGGGGGAATGTCCCAGCATTGCTCATGGTTATGCCATATACAGCCATACAGTTTACAGTTTTACATAAGTTGAAGACTTTTGCTTCTGGTTCTTCCAAGACAGGTACGCTTTTTGTAATTCAATTTTTGTCCAGTGGACTTCAGCATATTAGCTTTAATAAGTGATCTGAATTGGGTGCTAGGTGTCTGTTAGGTAATTTTAGGTAACCTGTTTATCTCATCATTATCAATTTTTCTTTAAAGGAATATGTACATAAACTCATTTTTTCCAATATCTTGCTCTTGCTAAACTTTAGTTTACTCATGCACCAAGTATTTTGAAGCAGAATGCTGTTAGTGGTATAATTATGTGCATATATTACATGTGTTGGTCAAAACCTATGCCAATGCTCATTTTAGGGATTACTAAGATTGTCATGTATTTTTTCCCCCAACTAAAGGTTTATGTTGTAATCATATGTCTTCTGTTGCTACAGAGAATCACATTCATTTGAGCCCATATCTATCCTATATCAGTGGGGCATTAGCTGGGTGTGCAGCGACTGTAGGGTCGTATCCCTTTGATTTACTCCGAACTATATTGGCTTCTCAAGGTGAACCTAAGGTACAAACATTATTTTCTGATTAGATACATTGTCTAATTAGTTAAATTTCTATATAGTTTTTAAGCTATCATTTAGTTCCATTGGCCTATGCCCTAGAGTATAAATTTAATCCCCTGAATAATTTGGTATTCCTCAAGTGCACATAACTTGCTGGGCCGAGAGTTCAAAACCACTCCAAAAGCTTAAAGTGGCACAACAGTCAATTTCTGTTGCTACAAAGTTAGTGAGATGCCAAAAGTCTGTTGCCACGCTCATTTCTGCCTTGCAAAATTCTGTTGTTTTCCTTCTTTCAATCAGAGGTTGACGTGGTGTTTGTGGACCTGATTTTGTAACAATGCTTTGTGAATATTTTCTGCCATTTAGGTATATCCAACTATGAGATCTGCATTCCTTGATATAGTCAGGACTCGTGGTTTACAAGGCATGTATGCTGGATTATCACCTACTCTAGTTGAGATTATACCATATGCAGGACTACAATTTGGCACCTATGATACATTTAAGCGATGGACCATGGTAAAATTACTCCTCTGCTGATGTCTTTTCCTGTTAGTTGTCACTGTGCCTTGCATCCATTAATCTTATTGAGGTCATTATGAAGTTGACTTGGGGATTTTCTCTGACCCTGCACTGCCGGTCATTCTTGCTTATGCACTTTTTGATCCAATCATTGTTGTCTGGGTGTTCCTTTAGGCTTCTCACGAATCTCCATTGTAGATAGATATGCTTAATTCTTCTTCTTCTTTTTGGTGACACAGATGCTTAATTCTTCTATATCTATGAATTACTGTATGGTTTACATGACTCTTGTCATGCGTATGCAACAAAAATTGTGTGCACTCAATGAAGCTATAGACAGTTGTTTGTGCTAGTTTGAATTATATTGAATCTGAGCAATTAATTATGCCTTGTGCCTTGTATAAGATCCTCATTTTGTTCATTTAAAATAAAAATTGGCTGGCAGAAAGGTCAACTTGGAATTATCCCACCGTAGAATTGCACATATATTTAAGTTTTCTTCGTGTGGTAATCTCATGAAAGATTGAGTTGTTGGATTCATCTCCCATGCTGATGGATATCCCTTGGTTTTTATTGTGACAATTTTTTTTTTTGAAACTTGTGTATTTTTTTGTCGTACATTATGTGTTATTTTAGGCATGGAATCGTTCCAGAAATTTCAACACAAGCTTGTCCTCTACAGACGATGGCCTCTCTAGCTTTCAGCTTTTTCTTTGTGGGCTGGCCGCTGGGACATGTGCCAAACTTGTCTGTCATCCACTTGATGTGGTGAAGAAGAGATTTCAGGTAAATCTCTACATGTTTGTGAACAAATTCTGATTTAGACATTTGGTATTATTAGCCTTTTCAATTAAAGTTTCACATGTAGAAGAGCTATTTTGATGGAGTTAATAATGTGCTGTCAAATTGATAAAAAAATATTCTCATTCATATTTTCATTGAAAAATCTGGAAGCAAACACTTAAAGTATCTAATATAAGCCTTTTCAATTTTTATTCCTCGTTAGTAGTTCCACCATCTGATTAAATGTCAAATAAACCGGTGTTGACCTTATGCTTGGAAATTGATGCCTTTTGTGTCATCTGAAACATGTATACGACAACATTTAAAAGACATGACATAGGTTATACTGACTTTGATGCTCATCGTTCTCTGCAGATTGAAGGTCTTCAAAGGCATCCGAGATATGGAGCTCGGGTTGAGCATCGTGCGTATCGAAACATGTTTGATGCTATGCAACGGATTCTGCTGTCAGAGGGTTGGGCTGGTTTATACAAGGGGATTGTCCCTTCAACTATAAAAGCTGCACCAGCAGGTGCCGTAACATTTGTTGCCTATGAATTGACTTCAGATTGGTTGGAATCCACAATGACATGATTTTTGACGCTTCTATTTTTCTCTCTCAATGATCATTCACATCATTTTTTTGGCCAAGCTCTACGAGTTTAGATTATTAAATCCCTCATAGGATAGGAAGAAAGCAAGATGAACATGTTGGTTTACTCTAGTCATACTCAGCCTTATAGGTAAAGCTGATAAGGTAACTAGTTCCTAAGATTGGAGGGAAGTGCAGGGACAAAGCTGATATTAAACTGTTTCTTTGTTTTCCCCCTTGTGGAAACTGTCAATGCTAGATTCATACCATTCAATTGGCTCTTGGTATTGATGTCGACCAATTATATTTTTTTTTCCCATGTATTATATGGAGTAATGCATAGAGTGTGAGAAATGAGTCACATTATTTATGATATATAGATTATGTGATTTGCTATAAATTGAAAATTGTAACTTGAGTTGAATTGAATATTGATTTATTGATTTCCATATCCAAAATATTGCTTTAGTTCGGTTGTGTTCGTATTATTATTCTTGAACTAACTAGTTCCACTGTTAATTGGAGGACATTATATTCAAAATATAGTTCCTTTTTTAAAAAAAAAATAAATAAATAAGTAACGTGCTTCCGTATTTGATGTTTAATGATACAGTGAGATGCATGAAGGAATGTTAGGATTGACTAAAATGTATAAAGTTCAACCTCAAACATTTTTTTCATTTCCATTCAAATTCAAATTGGATATAGACATGATTAGCACCGCACTCGTTTTTTTTAGATACAACACACTCTTGGGGTTCTGTATCTATGACAAATAAACTATTTAATAATCCTCATTACGTAAAATGGAAGAATAAGAAAATTAACTATCATTGCGCGACAATTGTCCAAGAATCTTTACGTAAATACAAGGCGTACAACGCACATAATATGTTGCTAGGCAGAACTCCCCGTTTCTTATTCCAAAAAACACAGCTCCAGCAGCAAGCCCAAAGGATGAACGAACAGGAAATCAAACATCGGTTTGCGGGTCAATAAAACTTCCCCCTAGAAGAAATATACATGAATATGACAATCTTTTCGGGACAAAGAAATATCCTAACAAAATTTAAGCCCTGGGGCCTTTCCGAGATCACAACAGAACAACAAAGAGTCACCTAGAAGTCGACAAACTCCTCAGATTCACAGTATCACATTCGAGTTTCTGTGGAAGATTTTAATCATTTTCCAAAGGGTAAGACCCCAATTAGTCTTCAAACCTGTATAGGACCGGCTCTTTGTTAGTAGTTCTCTTAAGGTCACTCAGCTTCCCGGTCTGCTCTTTTCTCTATTGATATCTTCAGGAGGGAGTGATACAAACTGCAAGATCTTTTGAATCTGGACAGTGTCAACCCCGAATTTTTCCGCAATCTGGTGGACATCCATTTGTCCGCTGTGATCATCAGCCTTGGCTTCATGAAGGAGGATGACATGCCTTAGCTGTGCTACATTCAAAGTGCCTGAAGGAACAGGCCTCTCCTCGTACCTGCCAGATTCTGGTTTTGTGTTCCGCAATTTTGGCATAGGCCTGTTATATTTCTGTACGACGGCCTGAAACCATAAAATCAAACCACCAAATGAGCCTTTCCTAGCAAAACAAGTAGTACCAGGACATGTTTTGCGATTCAGGCTGTGTTAATCCCTACTGACTGCAGCATTTTGTGAACTTGGATCAGTTAGAAGGTGAAGTACCCCCCAAATAAATTTCTGAAATCTGTTCAATGCCAATGATAATATCCTGTTTTCACTAGTGGACAAGGAAATATACCATGAACAAGTGTTGTTGGAGATATTACAGTGTAGCTGTCAACCAGGTTACTTCTATTTGCTTCTTAGTAACCAAGAAAAAAAATACCCCAAAAAAAAAAAAAACTAAGACAAAGATCAATGTGTTACATACTGCCAATGTTGAATTTTATTGAAAGATGTAAAGCGCTATACAGGCAAGGGATTCCCTTGGACCTGAGGTTACTTAATTCTTTTTTGTAAGTCAGCATAACAAGAACAAGATATATGTTGGTACTGAATATCCAATTCCCTTTTTCCTGCAGTGAGAAGCTCCTAATCACATTTACTGCAAAGAGGTTCCAAAATTAATATTCTATGTATGGAGTGAAAAGAATCATGAACTCACCTCGCCCATCTCAAGTTTCCCTCCAGGCTTTGATGTAATTCTACCAACCATTTGACCAAGCATAGAATCAAACTGAGGATCTCTTTCTTCCAAAATGTTGTCGACATTAATCCTAGGACGACTACCTTAAGGCAAGAACAACAACAATACTATTAACCACAATGAAATGTTAAGTGGCAAATGGCAACAACACCCATAGACATCTCAGACAAACGCCAAAAATCAGCTTGTTTCAAAACCTAGCACAAAAATCCTAGGCAAGTCCTCCGAAACTCCAGCAAATATATCAATTACAAAAGTTTTTTTTTTTAAGCTCTCGAAATTCAGTAACCTCTCGCATTGTTGAAGCTCTCGTCAGCAATGAAACAGAGCATCAAGTTCTCAAGATAGTCCATCAACTATGGCAATCACGACATGTTTGTGTATATACAAAACAGGAATAAAGTGAAAGAAGCAAACTATTCAACAATTCCTTGGCGCACACATACTTACCCGCATCGAGTGCTTCTTGCTCGGCAGCCTTGGTGATCTCCGGCTTGCCGGGAGGTGAAGGCCGGCGATCGACGCCGGTCTTGAGTTTGGACGACGTCGTATCGGCGGAGGAAGAAGGTTGGAATCTTCCAGATGCTCGACGAAATGCCTGACCCATCTTTCGCACGCCACGTCCGGCTTTTACTCGAACTCCCTTACTCCATATTTATAGCTCTATCTCGTCCCCGCGCTGCCATAAATGCACCGTTTTTTTTTCTTTTTTGTCCAAAAGGCAAAGTGTTAAAATATGCTTTAACAGTTAATTTATTCACATAATCTAATGTGAGCAACTAATCCAAATTTAAACATTCCCGGTACCCAATTAGGTATTATTATTCTGATTATTGTTTTTTCTAAAACCATAATCCAATTGAGCCTCATTTATTTGATCTAAGCGTTTTTTTTTTCAACTTCAATATTTGATCAAAGCCATGCATTATGCTAATTTGGTAAGTTAAAGGTTAAGATACATAAAATTTCCTTCATTTTAAGTTAGTTACACATTACCTTTCTAATATTTAAAAGTTCAATTTAAAGACCCTAATATTTCATATTTTGTTTATATCATTAAAGTTAATAGTTTTTTTTTTATGATTAAAGTATATATTTGGTCCTTTAAATTTATGTTAAGTTTAAGTTTGATCCATTATACTTAAAGGATAATGATAATTTTGTTATTAAATGCTGATAAAATATGGTTAAGTTTTAAAATATAAAAATAAGTATATTAAATAACCAATATTTAAATATATTTTAATATCATTTAATGGTGATTTAATTAACATTTTTCGGTAAGTTATAATAACGGTGTTAACTTAAATGATTAAAAATGCACTTTTTAAATTTAAGAGACTAAAATAAAATTTGATATAAACTTAAAAGATTAAATGTATACTTTAACCTTTTTCATATTACGTTTGTTTTATAATTTTTATTATATATCGTGTGGTTTAAAAATAACTGTTGGCATCATAACTACAAATTTATAATTTTTATTTAAAAAATATATGCTTAAATAAATATTTTAAATACGTTTTTCAAGTATCATACATTTTTTATTTCTCAAACTTTTTACTTTAAAAAGACACTATAAAATAAATAATTTAAATACTTTTTTAAGGATTTTATATTATTTTAAATATTTTAATTATTTAAAAATAGTTAAAATTATCTTTGGAATGTTAAGTATTATTTATTAAACGACACGATATATAATAAAAATTATAAAAAATATAATACAAATAAAACCTATTAACTTTAATAGTGATTTTAACATCAGAGTAGTTGATAGACAAAATATTAAACATTCATATCCTTAATTTAAACTTTTGAAGGTCAGGGAGCTTATGTGCATAGCCATAATTTAAATACCTTAAATTATACCTTTTTAAAAATCTTCGATGATTAATTTTTAATTGAAAATGACAAGTATATATGATTTAGATATTAAATTAGAAAAATTAAAATTTAAGTTATTTAGAGTTAATTAATGTGATAAGACGAAAACTAAAATAGCAAGTAGTATGGTATTGAAACCTTCTAATATGATAAAGTAATACAAACCAATCTATGTAAACTTTTTTTTTAATTTAATTCTTATTGATTACACTATTTTATCTTAAAGATTAGAGGTGCATAGAAACTGGACGAGGACACATTGATTATCAACCCAGTGGCAGCTCTCTCTGTGCTCTTAGATTAAGTGGATTTTTGAATTAGTTTATTTTAAATAATTTTGCATTGTCCAGGATAAATATGCTAGAAATTTTTTTATTAAAAAGCCTTTTTTTAAAAAAAAAAATTGATTATGTGGTAACACGGCAAAACCATATTTGACCTGGCCTAAAAGAAATAATTAAAGACATTAAAAAAGAAGGGTATAAATTAGTTTTATTTACGACAAAAAAAAAAGCATAATTATCTTCCTTCAAAATATATTCGTTAAAAAAATAATATTAAGATCAACAGCAATATTTTCTAAAATGATAAATACTTGATAATCGTAATTTAACTTAATTTCCCATTTCGGTTAAAATCAAAATATCGAATCTTAGAAACTATTATGATAATGATAAAGTATTAATATACTTTAGATGGCCCACAATCCAAAACTATAGCATGACTCACAATCTCACTCTCTTCCAGCATGAACCGCCCCTAGATGGCTACGTAGCAATATATTAACATAACAAGTTTGATTTGAAAAGCTGAAACGAAAATAGCAAGAACAAATGCATGTTTTCACCAACTATGAATGCAAAAATGACTTCATAGATATAAATATGCGCTCGCGCGCTCGCGCGCGTATGTATAATATGAATGGTTGGTGTCAACTTGAAGAACTCGAGGGCATTTCAAAGGAAGGTAAAAAGTCTGACGCCAGCTGCTCACTGCTCCTCTCTCTCATTTCCCATGTTGATCGATATTCAGAGTTCAATAATATTAAACACCTAATTCTCCAGCATATTTTATCAGACAGACGAAAAGCTACAGTCATAATCTGCATTGAATTGCTATGTATTATAATATTTATAATTATAACAGGGCATGGAATTGAAACTAATAAGAAGGAATGGGACTATTTTTTTATTATGCTTTCAAGCTCAGAACTGGAAAGGCCACAGGCATTTCCTTGTTGCGTTTCAGCTTTTTCAAGTACCTCGCAGCTGAAGGAGCCTCTTGTGCAAGCAGTCTCTGGCGGAGAGAGATTTGAGATCCATGGTCTTCCTTCCTTCTTTTTTTTTTAAAAAAGTTTGTATCTATGGTCATGTATGTTCTGTACCAAACTAGACTCTGAAAAAGACTTCTTTCATGTCATGTGCCTTGAAGTTATTGGGAATGAGTGATTATAATTCATTCTTCCAAGGGCAAAGGCTACAGAGAGAGAGATTCTCATGATGAGTCCAGTCCCTTCATCTTTCATTAGACTTGAAGCCTGTTAAAATCACATCTCCATTACCATTGCACGCAACATCTGTTCTTTCTTCCTTTTGGAAATCAGCTCCACTGCTACTAGAAGTCTCACCCGTCTTCTTACCACGCACACGTCGGGAAGGCCTAGGTGATGAACCATCCAGCAGAGAATCTCTGCCTTTACGCTTCTCCTTTCTGTCTAGATACCCCAAGGCGAAAGCCTCCAGCACTTTTGCTGTCAGCGGTCGGTTTCTTGTGCTCTGCCTACGGGTGTTCATGTTGTTAGGCTGCTCAGAGTTATCCTCACGGTTAGAGATCATGGCTGCACAGGAATCATCTGTATCCTCCCTGGTGTTGTTTTGCTGTCTCTCAGTTGTTTCGGAGTTGCAAAGTTCATCAGCTTCGACTTCTGGTGAGACAGGTATGTTAAGGTCAATCATAGTCCGCTTCTGGGGTTTCTCATGTTGATCATCATGACAAGAAGAGCTACTTGCAGGAACAGCTTCCCTGCTATTGATTTGACTGGTGTTTAACGACAAGATATCTGCAAATTTCTTGATCTCCTGGGGAGGAGGATTAAAAATCTCTTTATTTTCTCCCGGAAAAACAATCTTGTTAGAATTTGAACTGTCACAACAGGAGCTGGCCTCTTCTTGTTTTACTCTGGGAGCCACAAAGATGCTGGCAACATTGCAGTTCCTCTCTGCACGGCTACAGGCACTTAATCTTCTTCGTCTTTTAGTAACAGGGCCAATAACATTTTTGTCATCCGGAACCTGCCTTGATCTCGATTGGAATTTCATAGAATATTTTCTGTGCGCGTTGCTAAACATATCTGTCTTCCGGTCCTTGGAGGTAACATATAAATTAGTGGCACCCATTGGAAGCTCCTCAATTGAGGGCTTATTTCTAAAATCATTTATTTCAGTAGAGACTTCCCTACCAATGTTACCTTTGGTATTGACAGATTCAGATTCGTTTGCATGCTCCTCCAAGGTATCTTCACTGTCGGAATCATTTTCAGATGCAGAAGCCAAAACTCCAACAGGTAAGCTTCTCAATTCTCTCAACTTTGACATCTTTTCACCGGCCAGACTGGTGTCCACAACAGTAAACTTCAATACATCCGTGCTACGAGTTGGAGTTCTTGGCTTGAGATAACAGTGGCGTTGCTGGTCAGGGGAATTTTCTCGGTCCAGTTTTGTTTCATTCATCCACCCATTCCCTTCCACACTTTTGCAACTATTGTCAGTCACTGACTCAAGATCTATCAGCTCTGGATCTGAAGCAACTTTGCCCAGGACATCGCTAACAGAATCGAAATAGTGATTTCCCTTCACCAGTTTCCTTGTATACTTTTTTACTCCAGGGACAAGAAAGACCAGAGAATTCTTAGATGGCAGAGCATAATTAGGACTACCAGGTTGCTCAGAGTGCCAACCCCTGGCCAATAAACGAGGCCAAACAGCCTCCCAGAAGAGATCACTTGATCGAGCTTTACTTAATCTGAAATCACCTGTTAGAAAAGTTATTATTTCTGCAGGTGTAAGCATCGAGCACTCCTTGCCCATTGGTATTTCTGGGCGGCCGGGAAGTGCATGATTGGACTTTGTAGAATCCGTGGAGAAAATCGTGAGATCTTCCTTTCCTTTACCAATCCCTACAGCCTCAACCAGAGCATCAAGCCCAACTAAAGCCTTCAAAGCTAAAACATAGTCTTCTAGAAGCATTTTTCCCTCGCTAAATGTCTTTGAGGCCTATCCAATAAAAGAATTTACATTTGCAAAACTAATTAGTAAAAATAGAAATGGTTGTTCAAGATGGCTTTTATCTGGATAAATAATTAGGCTTCACATGCAAAGATTTTTCAAGATGTTGCAGTAATTTTCAAGCTAGCATAAAACTGTGGCATATTGAGAAAATCAGCTCAGACTAACACGCCACATGAAACCACACAGAAAAGCAATAGGTAAACTAACAGAATTACAAGTTATTCATGAGGTAACTGCTTGGTGGCACGGCAATGTAGTGACAAGAATCCAGGTTGAATGACAGTAAAAGAAGTGAAGCTAAGTTGAATACTCTAAAATCAGCACAAGCATAAATTCTTTTCAAAGAACTATACGGATTGAAAATTCATTTCCACCCTTAATCAAAATTCAACATCACTTTACTTTATGTACCACTATCCTTATGAGATGGCAGTGTTTAATTGAATGAGCATTTGCAATCCTATGTAACAATTCCATTTTTAGAACATCTTCCAATTATTAGGCAGCCTTGTAGGGTTAAGTGGGTGACATGCTTTTCTATTTTTATAACATTTGGAATAACCCCAATTATATCCTTGCATCAGTGAATAAAAGTGTGAGAAGTTTTTGGGATCGGGGAACAAGAAGGCTCTAAACCTTGTGCTATTAAGAGTTGGAGTTCAGGATGGGAGTCAGGTCAGAGATCTTGTGCAACTAATTACTAGAGAAACCGCTTTGTTTTCCATTGCTCTATTCACAGAGGGAAGTCCCTTATAGACAGATTGAATGAAATGTTGTCTGAAAACATATCAACAATTTTAGTGCTTTTATTGCAGGCAAACCAATTTTATATGTAGCTCTACTAAGGAATGAGAAGCTGGATACTGTTAGAAGTAGAAAATAATGAAATGAAGCATTGATATGTGCAAAGATGCAAGAGTTGCATCACACGTTGATGTTGCAATGCAATAAATTTGTGGTAAAGAATGGATTTACCAAAAATGCGTTTGTATAGTTTATGCATATATGATGGACTGAGAAACCATAAACTAGAAAGAATCTGTCAATACCTCAACTAAATTTTTGTGGCATTCCTCTGATAAATTGGGTTGTAAACGAGATAGCAGTTCTTGTTGCCTTGCTCCAGTAAAAATTTTCTGCCCATAAATGCATTTTCTGCTTCTCATTTTCCTACATTCTGACCATCTACGATATTTCTCAGACTTGTAAAATTTCCCATAATAGAATGACAATATGTCCCTCATCTTCTTATTGCCCACAAATCTTTTCACTTGAACCAGATTCTTCCCAAATATATACAAGCTGAGAATGAACCTGGCCTCTTCTTTTTCATTCCAGGTGTCAAATGAAGACCCAGGAACAAGACAGAAGCCTTTGCCTTTATTGTTCTCATGCACCTCAATCATTGTGTCTTTCTGCACAATGAAATTTGCAGATTCCCCCATTTTGGTCCTATTGACCAAGGAATTGTCAATGGCCTCATGTTTAGAATTTGAAGCATTAGATTTCGAAGAATTCTGGCTCTTTTTGCTGTATTTTAGTTTTGAAGGTTCAAATTTATTAGAAATTCCACCTGATTTGCAAGCATCTTCCAGTGGCTTATGCCTTTTGTTCCCTACTTCATCATCAATCCAAGTTATTGGTATAGGCAACCCAACTGAAAAATCATGGGGAGTAGCTGCTGTGCTCTCCACATCATTTATGTTCTTTTGTAACCAGCAATAATCAGATTGTGACATCAAATGTGGGATTTCAACCTGGTACTGTTCACCCACTCGAGGAAATATATCTTGATCGACATAAGCATCATAAACATCAGAACCTTCCGGTGAAAGCGATTGTTCATCTGTGTGCTCCTCAATGCCATTGACAAGGCCATTAATTTGAATTGCGTCCACCTAGAATAAAATTAACAAATTTTGAGAAAGCATCATAAAGATATAATTATTCTCTTTGATACATTACCATAAAAGTTTTATTTAAGACTGAACGAGTCTGCCCTTATCTATCTAAAAACAACACTCACACTAGACAGTGCAGGAATGTTTCCATTATGAACTAACAAAGGAAACAAGTAGGAAAGGAACCACACTTAGTCAAAATGTCAACTATCCTCATTTTTTCCATTCTAAGTAAATATTGTTATTTTGCCAAGCAAATGCCAACCCTGGAGCTTCAAAGACGCTAAGAACTTTTCATTTATTCCCTAAATCTTTGTGTCGAAGTCAAAGAGAATAGAAATAATTCCATCAGTCAATCTGAATTGCATGGCCACCAGTTCACAAAAGAGATCTGATGCTTTCAGCTAGCCATGGTGTTTTAACAACACAGTCTAGTAGCATTTGGTTTAGTAACAAGTCCGAGACCATCATCAGTACAGAAACTAGAAAATCAATAAGAATAATTGGAATCCACCTTATGATGATTTTTTATATTTCGCCAAAAAAATTTGCGTGTTTGTGTTTGTGTGCGTGTGCGTGTTTTTTTTTTTTTTTTTTGGGGGGGGGGAGGCTGGGGCTGTATGCCTACTCCAGAAACTACAAAGGTCACAAGTTAAACAACTGGTAGAGAAAAGGGAATTGAATAAACTTATCTCGTGCAGATTTTTCAAGTTTATCATGTTAAATAGTCTACCTCACAAGAACGGAATCGAATATATCGAGTTCAGATATTTCTGGAAAGTAAGTAACACCCGACAGAAGAAAAGGCAAACCCAGAACAAAGTAATGAACCAGATCCACTTCCTAACCCGAAATATATAAAACGAGAGCAACCCGATATCCAAAGTCTCGAACTTCACACAAGTGCATGAAACCCATCGATCACATTACTCTCGAATGCCAAAAGCAATACAATCTCGACGAAAGAAGCACGATAAGAAGCTCGAACCCGAGCAGAACAACAAAGAAAATAGGAAAAATACGACAACAATATTCACAAAGGAAAATGCTAGCACCAAGAAACAGACAAGTACGGCCAACAGTTTCCCAGAGAGAATTCCAATATGATCCAAGAAAATTCAAGCCACAAAGCGGAAAACGAAGTAGGAGAACGCATTGACGAGTACAACAAAATCTTTCAGGAATTAAGCAAAGAAAAACGCAGGTAAAAGAAAAGGAAAATAAGAAAGATTCTCACAGTACCTCCATGGTAGAAGAAGAACCAACCCAGACTCACGTGAAGAAGCAAACCTGAGAAAATGGGTCGTCATGGTTACACACCGATTGGCAAGTTAGATTAAAAGAACAAAGAAAAGAAAGTAAATATGCAGAGTTGAGGGGGAGGGAAACACGCAGACATAGAAACTACTATACAAATATAATACACAGAGAGCCAGTGGTACCTGCGTTTAAGGAAGGAGAGCTTTCATGGCTACGAAGGCTGAATTGGAAGAGACTGTATTGAAGGGGTCGAGAGAACGATACAGAAAAACGAAAAGAAAGGAAAAAATAGAAAGTGGAAAAACAAAGTCGTTCTCTCGCTATATAGAGAGAGAGGGAAGCAATGCAATACTCTCTTAATATATGCTAAGTTTTTTGAGAGAGGAAAGGATTGTGATGTGGTCCGATCAGGGTCAGGGAAATACAAACACACGCGCAATTGGCGCGTGCATGAACGTATTACACGTGGCTTGTGAGATTCTTTTATTTATTTTTTTATTTTTTTTGCCTTCTTATACAGAGAGAAAAGTCTGCGGGATCCTGGTTTCATTAATTTCGGTGTGAGCTTCGATTCGAGCCTTCTTTCACTGTTTGAGATAGGAACTTTTTCTAATTATAGGGGGAATAAAATAACTATAAAAAAATTGAAATTAATTATGTTTTCCATCAAAATTTGTGACTTTTGTATTTTACATCAACCGCAATTAATGATCATCATAAATTGTTCTAGAAGAATTAAAAATATAATCCTGCAATTATATATAAATTACTTCTAAAAAAATGTTTAGCTCATAATATAACTCATTCGAAGAGTGATCAATATCTATTTGTCAATTTTATCCATAAAATTAATAATTAAATATGTTTCGTTATATTTTTTTTCTCCTTCAAAATTCAAAATATCATTTAATGTAGATAAAGTTGGAAAAAAATTTATTTTAACTCATATTTAATGAATTAACTAATATTTTTGTTAATAATAAATTAATTGAAGTGATTTATATTATGATAAGAGAGAGTGTCAACAATTTCTTACAGTTATGGAGGGGTAATATTGAAGAGAAACATTAACTTCCGCATCTTTATTTTATAATATTTTAGATTGAGTGAGACTTCAAAACTCTGCATTATATTATCAGAGAAAAATAATACTACGGAGTATTTTTTTAAAATATATTGTTGAATTTTTATCTAAAGGAGTTGAGTATCTTTTTTAATTTATTAGAATAAGTTTATGCGATTGTTTTAATAGATAGAAGTAGAGTCATATAGATTGTGGTAAACTGAAATTTAAGCATTACCGTGGCATTAAAAATATTGAAATAATTTTTATTAAAATGAATATGTTAAAACTAACAGGTTATTGGCTGAAGTCGTAAATGGTTTTATCCTTACAAGAAAAAGTAACACAAATTTAAATATCAAGATGCATATTTATTGAAAGAGATTGAAACATTCACGCTCTAAGTTTTGAAATGAGAGAATTTTTGTCAGATATTAAAAAATCAAAAGATATTAGCATCAGGGGGGAAGAGAGAGAGATGCTACAACAATCAGAGGGCAACTATGCATTTGTTTGGATTAACGGTGAAAACTACATTTTTAACATAATTTGTGATATACGAAGTAAGTGAGTATTTAAATTAACTTATTTTAAGTAGTTTTATGGAGTTATAAATAAATATGTAAAAGAAGTTATATACCGATTTGTATAAAACTGTTTTTTTAAAAGGCATCTAGGGTTTTATAAGTAAATACTGGGTATACAAGATGAGTTTTGTACCTACTTACGTAAATTTGTTCTCACAACATGATCTCAAAATGACTCTGCAACATCGTTTAATGCATATGACTTTAAATTTAAAGATGGTCAAAGTAACAGTTCGTGAAATGAGTATGCAGAAAAGCCAAGGATTGGTGTATTATTGATTAGTTTACTTATCAAACCTCACGTTAAAATGTACTTCACAATTTTTTTTTATTATTTACGTGTTCATTATACTAATAAAACACAACTTCATTTTTAAGAAACACTTTTTTAAAAAAAAAAAGTTTTATGTATGTAGAAAGCATCTTCCAGTGGCTTATGCCTTTTGTTCATTATGCAACTGGCTTCCAAATTTACTTTGGTACGTAGAAAGCTTTCAACTCAACATTGATATATATATTTTTTTCTTCACGGCTTAGTACTCTGTATTATACTCAGTTAGTAAGCTGTATTTGCTTGTAATTGAAACAAAATGGAAATCTTATTTAAATATACTATCAATATTGTATTGAATTATTTACGAGATCAAATAAAAGTAATCAAAATATAAAAATAGAAATTTTAAAATAACAAAACATGTGCTCAGGCGCGTGTATATATAAGCCTTAGTACAAACTATAGAGTAAAAAGTGGCGCATTAAAATGTGGGATTTTTTTTGTCCAGAAAAATACAGTTTTCACCGAACACACACACACATGAAAATTATGACATTATATTGAAAAAATTATAAAAGAAATATCCAAATACACTCACAGCAGTAAGACACACACACACGCCGCTTTTCTTGAGTTGATGGGCCATAATTAATAAGAGTGCAGTTTCATTTTTTATGAGACTCTGGTTCTGCAGGGCTGCTTTAAAAAATCAAAACCGTTGAGAAGGTAATCATTTATTATAATACATTTTAAAAAATAATTTTTATTCTTAATATATTTATATTTAAATAAATATTGGATTCAGAATGCATTTCATCGAGAATGAGCTTTTTTATCATAATATATTTTGAAATGAAGAGTTGACAAACGCTGAAATTCATAAACTGATAGATTTTTAAGTTCAAAATGTATTTTGGATTTTTAAAAGGAATTGCTAAACAAGTATCAAGTATCAATCCTCCATTTTCACCCAAGACTTGGAGAAAATTGCACTTTGCATGCATGGTTATATGCAAGCTCTTCCATTCTAATATTTTATTTTATTTTCCTTAGGTATTTCATCATGAATTTCAGCTTACTTTCATCTTTACAAAGTTGCTACAACTATTGTATTATCACAATCAACCTCTGAATTAATTGTAAATTTAGGCAAGGCAATGTTGTTCTCAATTGTATGTACATTCCAAACAATGCACATTTCCCCTCACATTTAAAAGAAAGTCTTATGATGCTAAGGAGATATCCTACAGTTATTTACCTTTTTTATTTAAATGCGGATACTCTATGAGGATATTCTATGGCTAGCCATCTTGTTCAATTAATGTAAGAATTGGTCCTTAAAAATGATTTTTTTTTTCTTTTTTAGCTCCAATTCCAATGATGTGGTTGAAAGACTGGGTAAGGAACAAGCAAACAATAAATATGGAAATCCGGTGAAAATTTAAATATTAATTCATTATATTACGAGTAATTAACTCTTTTTATTTGATCTAACATCTAATGGTAAGTGTCTTACATTTTAAATCTGATAGAGTATACATTATTTGTTTGTACCTTCAGTTGGCCCATATTTGTACGGACCATAGCTGACTCAACTTACGGACCATAGCCCATATTTGTACGGACCATAGAGTAAAATTGTTAAAGAAATAATTTTTTTCGTTATAATTCAACATTACATATAATTAAAAAGTAAAATTGTCCAAGTAATAATAACATAACATAATTAATTGGATTATAAAGTTTGTATAATTTGATTTTTAATTCTGTTACGATGCAACTTTGAGTATACCATATCACCACTTAAAATTTTCACATTTAAGTCGTGACTTAAAGTATCGCAAGTTGCGACTTAAAATATTTTAAGTCGCAACTTGAAATACATTATGGACAGAAAGAGTTGTTGGGGATTAGTTTTTAAAAGTAATTGTACGTAGTTCGAGATAAGTATATAAGAGAAATTTTGTCTTGATTTACGTGTCAGAATGTATTTTGGGAGAATGCATTCTGGGAGAATGTGTTCTCAAACACTCTTAAACTTCAGGAATGCATTCCTCTTTTAGGAATGCATTTTGGGGTCCCAAAATGCTCACAGTTGGGTGTTGAAATATTTTCATACCAATGACAGCAACAATTAATATTTGTCGAAAACCAGTGGCCTTAGAAAAACATAATCCTTTACAACATAATAAACATTTAATGTTTAACAATATCTTATGCATAATTACTTTTAAAGGAAGGACAAATGTTGCGTGCAATAAGATAGGCAAAAACAATGTTACAATTGAAAAGGAATAAAATAATTAAGAGCCGATAACCCTGACTGACATTTTGTGGTGATTATTCTTCTTCTCTAACACCTCAATGATAAAAATGGTGAAAAAAAAATGTAAAATCAAAATGTAAATTTACCTTAGAAATTTTCATTTAAGAATACTGAGCATTCAAAAATTTGTTCATGCTCAATGTGGTCTAGAAAGCTTCCGGCCACAATGCCGCAACAGTATTGTCTCAATTGTTATTCACGTTAAATTTAATTATTAGTTATTTGAATATGTTGAATTGGCACGTATATTTTTTTTTTATAATGCCAGAAAAGTAACCATAAAATTATAACGTATATCCACACACAGGGACAGTGATGGCAATTAACTAAACGTGTTAACGTAGCATTAAAACAGATGCATTAAACAGAAATGGACATGTTGGAGAGCTTTAATGGCCCTCTGGGTTGGGGGATTCTGATTTTTAATTTTATTAGCTTCAGGTTTTGATTCCCTAAAGTGTGCCCATCTTACCGTGTTATGAATTGATTAGACGATAGCCATCGGATTCTGTACGCGAACCAGATCATGCCACGTACCAAGCTGCCCACAGAGAGATTAATTGAAAAACTCCGTACACATGTCGGCTTGCTCTGTCAAAAAAAAACATTCCTGATAGAGAAATATTTACATACTCCCGGAGTGCCACGTCATCCATACTCTGTCCAATGAGAATGTTCCACGTGTCCTCTATTGTAGATTTCATATCCCATAACTTTCTCTTAATTATTTCTCTTTTTCTATAATAAATATCTATTGTAATGGGTTATGGAAATATGAAAATAATGAGGAGAAATTTATGGGATATAGGATCACAATATATGACACTTGGAACATTTTCATTGGACAGAGCATGAATGACGTGGCACTCCGGGAGTATGTAAGTATTTATCTTCATGATAAATACAGCCGTAATAATCATATGATATTTGATCTTGTTGAGTTAGAGTTAAGTATTATTGGATGCCATAATTTTTTCAATACATATTATATTTGAATCATTTACTTTGCATAAAAAATACTGCCTTTATACTTTTAATGTAAGGGTCTGTTCATTTTTTTAATAGATTATAAAAATTAAACAAATTATTTAATTACAAATCAATGGCTGCAAAATATGAAAAAGACAACGCTCTGCCAAGTGAGAAAGAATCACTCAGTGTAAAAGGATTTTGATATTAATGCATGAAATATAAAATATAAGAATTTAACAGCATGCATAACTTTTTTTTTTTTTTGTCTTTTTCTGAAATTATAGTATACCCATCAACGAGCCTAATCTGTCTGATTAAAATAAAGTTATACCGAAATTAAAGATACCTTATGGCATCGTATTTAAATAAATAAGTAATAAAAATAAATGTACTCAATTTCTGGATATGATAAGTACGTGTACAAGTGATCGCATTGATATTAATAGTTTATAACACAAAGAGAAATGGATTAAGGTTGGTGACTTCTGACAAAAGCCATACGGTTTTGTAGAATCCAAGGGGACTATCCTTACGTACAAGTTTTGGATTAATTGGTCGCAAAAATTAGGTATTCACATCCTCTAAGTAATTTAATTTCTTAAAAACTTGTTATTACTCAAATTTTTAAGAATCTGTGTTCTTGGGTGTGATTCTGACGCATTATTCAAATACCTGGTAAGAACGTTTAAAAAATCAAATAAGTGTTACTCAATAAATTATAAAAAGTGATTTTTCTTTTAAAAAATGCCATATATTTTGAACATTTGAAGTGAGGGAGAAAAACATAGATATTTACTGAGTAATACAAAAAAAAAAAAATTGGGTAGATATTAAACGAGGGTACTAAACAAAAAAAAAAACTCATATTCACCTGTTATGCTTCCTATATTTAAGTGTCCATTCATATTAATTGTGAAAAATTCATTATATGTGAGAGCTTTTTTAGGATTTATTGATGTTAAGACCAGTCATGCCTTAGATAAGCCGAAACAGATTTTTTTTGGTCTTTGAATTGTAAAATTACAAAAAGAAAATTAATATTGTAGTTTCAAATGGGCAATCTAAACAAACACTTTGGTTCATTAAAAAAAAAAAAGTGATTTTGAAGACCTCCAAACAAGAGTTCGACGACGAATCGACGATGGACGGATGGAGTAATATTCAACGGTAGATAAGAAAATGTAAAATGTTGAAAATTATAATTACCACGTTGGAAAAAAGTGAGATGGCGGGGGCTTTAAAAAAAAAAAAAAAAACCCAGGGACTGCGCTGCGGAAAACGTATTGGCCCACGCTCTCATGTGGCGCGTACGGGCAACGGTCTCGTAAATAATATACAAAATAAACGGTCATACGG
>QFDD01000719.1:0-24081 GCA_006871305.1 Vachellia collinsii
AAAAAAAAACCAGCCTTTTTTTTTTTTTTTTATGGCGAACCCTATTAGCGTATGCGTCAGGAGAGAAGATTTTAGGCAGTTCAGCAATCCCAGTCATCTAGGCAAAGAACGGACTCTATAGGTCGTTTAGCTGTGGGAAGATATATTTAGTAAAAAAATTATAAAGGTTGGAGATGAATTCAGCTCTACAACCAACTCTTAATATTACGGACATAAAGAGGGTGTTCATTTTGTGCCAAAACTCAATCTGCCCTCCTACCCCATACTCCTTTGGTCTTATAGGGAGTGGGAGAATGATTTCTTTGATTTTATTTATATCTTATTAAATTTTTCATCTGAATTTCCAATTTTACCTTTCACTTATTGTGTGTTGCCTTTGCTTTTATGTGTTATAAAATGGATATTAAAGAGGGTTTATTACTATTCCCTTTAATTTCTGATATTATAGATGAAGGTAGCTTGATTATGATTTGATTTGTAATTAAACTAAAGCATACATTTGGCCATTTAAGTTAAATGAAGCTAATAGTGTTAAGATTCAAGGGCTAAAAGTGCATTTTTCAAACTAAAATGATAAAAATAAAATTTGATGTAAATTTAGTGGACCAGACCTATACTTTAGGCTATGTGATTATTATAATTTGCATTTAATATTATTCATTATGATTTATTAGGAAGCTATATTTTTCCTGTATATATTGATCTACTCAGCTCACTTCAATAAACAATACAATATTTACCCAATAGTAAATTTTAAGGTAGAGTTTATGAAGTTTAAAGATTCTCCTTATTTATGTGAAACATGTTAAAAAAGATTTAAAAATATGATCAGAAAAGTAAGGTGCAAGTGAACATAATTGATTTTATTTGGCAACTTATTTTATTAAGATTTTACTTTGGAATATAAAATAAAGACTATATATATAAACATTATCATTATCATTTGTCTCCGCACTAATGTGATTATAAACATCATCATTTTATTTTGGCTGTGTAATATAACTCAAGGGTGTGTTTGATTTTACTTTAGAAACTGCCACCAAAACAAATGTGAAACAAAATACACACACACACACACACACACACACACACACAAATCTTGTATCAAACGGTTGCCATCTTCCTTTTTGTGTATTACATTACAAATATTTTAAATATTTTATTTGGTCCTTATTTCGAGCATATTTGAACGTCATTCTTCTATGTTTTGGCCACTACCTCACAGGATTGAGAAGACTTGCATCATCTTTAAAATTTTCTGAATAAAAAGAGGTTGAAGCACAATGAATCAAAAGGGAAAGAATGTGATTGTTCGTGAGGTTTGGTCTTCAAATATACATAACGAGTTGTGTCTGTGATATGTTCTATTTTACAAAGAGGGCATTCTGGCTTATCTTTTTTGAATCTTTCTTTTCAAATTGGGGCTGCTGTTTAATCCCAGTTTCACATAGGTCACATTTCACAGTTCTTAATCTTTTGGGTTCCTCATCAAACTTTTGAGTTGGAGACAATTGCCTCTTGATGTTTGCTCGCTCAAACAACTTGTGGCCCACTTCTTTGGACCCAGAATTGATGACATGAAGCATGTAAACAAGTTCTGCCATGACTTATACGATGGCTTGGAGAGTGTGGCCAAGACATTGAACGTGGATCGTGTGGTCGGGAATTGAGCCACCAAACTGGGCTTGATAGCTTGCTCATTCTGCAAACATTTATGAAGCTGCAGGATGTTTATTTTAGAGGAAATTCAGCACTTGAAGCATTTTAAGGGGTTCTCTATAGTTTGGAAGTAGATTCTGTAATACCAGTTATTCTGGTGCCAGCACATCTTGTTCCCTATCCATGAGTGTGTAGTCTTGTTATTAGATTTTATATTGTGCATGTACTGAACCAGTAGGACTAATTCTTAATTCGTTTTTCCTCCATTTTTTCCCATTCAGAAATGATCGCCATGTGTACATCTTGAGACAGCTTTACTGTATTTGTATTTTGTCTTCTTGTTTTTTTTTTGACAACCTGAATATGAACGATACATAAATTTTTTAATACAAAGTGTTGATTAATTTTTTTTTTGAGGCGAAAGTAACGAGACCTGAAGTAATATTTGGCCGTCATGCAATGCTCTTGTGGGAAAACTCTAAATCGTTCTCTATGAATCTCTCCAGTGCATGCAGCTCACGTACGGCTTTAAATACCTATCCAATTTAATGTAATCGAAGGGCTTCACGTGTGGCGATCAGAGGAATTCGGTTATCAGCACGTGTGACCTGTAATATGGTGTGTGGCCGGCAATATGGGATCAGAGCCAAATAATCTCTCTCTCATTGCCTAACCCTAACTTTATTTCCTCTGCCATATCATACTCTTTTTACTCCACGAGCACCACCTCTTGATCGCCTCTCTACTGTCTATACTCATGGACCCAATGCCAAGTATCAATTGAACCTTCAATCTTGTTCAACATCAAGAGCTTGATCAAGGTGTCGAATCTAAGGCCCTCCTTGTCAATCCTGCTCCTCATAGAAGTCAGCCATTTCCTGGCTCCAAATCTGGGAAACACTGCATGTACTATGGTAAGTCAGACATACTGAAGCCACATGTTATCGTATAAATGGATTCCCTCCTGATTTCAAATTTTGGAACTCCTCCTCCTCTGCAAATCACGTAATATCTCATAAGCCTCTCCTTCCCACTCCTCTTGTTGTGGTGCACAACACACTGCATTACAAGATGACTCCTGAGAGGGAAGACATGAGGATAAAGTGCCCAGAAAAGTTTAAAAGTAGAAGAAGAGAATAGTAGAAGAAGAAATTGAGAGAGGAAGCAATAAAGTCTATCTCATTTCATGTGTGTTCAAACACCTTGTACATGACCTTATTTATAGGCCTCTAACTCTTAAAGTTTAATGCTATGGTTATAATGTTATAAAGAACAAAGTAATGACAATAACCATTAGAAACTCCTCTCAAGCAATTCATTAGGGAGGTTATAAAATTTGGCATTTAGGGGGAGTTAATGCTAAGAGGAATCTAAAGGATTCTATGGACATCCATGTTTGTATATAACACCTTGTACATGACCTTATTTATAGGCCTCCAACTCTTAAAGTCTAATGCTATGGTTACAATGCTATAAAGAACAAAGTAATGACAATAACCATTCATGTGTTAGATTCTTTTTGTCCATACCCAGAGGAAGTAATGACCCGAGTCATTGAGAGGTTTTATTGTATGAGTTTCTTTAATAAAAATGGAAAAAGAAAATTGAAGAAAGTTTCTGTCTTGTCCATTACATACTGAGTTGACAGTGTTAAAATGTTGATAGTTTTGAAGCGTCATGGCCATGAAATTACAGATGGAATGCCTTTCCAGTTCGCCCTAGCTCTGTTTCCAAGGTCATTTTAATATTCTTATTTTACGGGGATGAATTGTGTATGTGAAATGACACCTAAAAAGCTTCCCCGGTTTCTTTTATTTTCTTTTTAAAATGATTATTCTTGAACTAGTGGCCGGGCAAAATATTTTAGAGCGAAGCTATTAACTGCAAAAGATGATCATTCCATGATGGTGAGTTCAAAATTCAATGCGCTGAGTCGGCTTCCCTGCCAGGATGGGGGGCCATGGCGGAATCTTAGAGAAGATAACTATGACTGACGATTACATTACCTGTAGATAAATGAAATTTTAAACCAAGAGGGAAGCCAAGTTTGTGATAACATGTGGCTTGGGTATATCCTGACTTACTACAGTGAATGCATTGTTTCCCAGATCTAGGGTGACGAAAGGACTGACTTCTATGAGGATCACGGTTGGCAAGGAGGGCCTTAGATTAGACACCTTGATCGCGCTCTTTTTGCTGAAGAACTATTGAAGCTTCGATTGATACTAGGCATGGGGTACATGAACATAACTTGGATTTAACAGCAAAGAAGCTTGTAGCAGAGGAGGAGTTTGAAAATTGACAATATAACCCAAATACTTATTCCAAAATACATAACCCAAATTTTTATTTGTTTTCATAAACGTAATAATTAACCTTACTATTTTATGGCAGTAAAGATGATTATGAAAACATCTCAATGCCTTCTTTTTCAAATTAAAATTATATATTACAAATAAAAAACGCAAAAAAATATTACATTTTTTTAAGATCTTATCTCGATAAATTTTTATTTAATATGAAAACTACAATTCGCTAACAAAGCAAAACAAAACTCTAATATAGATTTCTATACAATATGTCCGTCCAATTTAGTTAATCTATAAATAAACTTAAAATTTAACATTTGATTTTTATTTCTAATTTTTACAATCCAAATAAACATATCTCTGCTTAACCTTCAAGCTAAGTACTCCTCTATTTATATCCTAAACACGTACCAATTTCATCCTATGCTCTCATTCAGATCACTCAAAAAAACACTAGCCGTTGGTCTGTCCCGTGTTCGTGTCCAGCATTCTCCGATTCATCCTTCGCCTTCGTTACTCTTTGTCTGTGCCTTCTGTTGACTTGTTACCGACAGCTAAGTTTGATTGATTGTTTATTTGTTCCCCCAATCCTATTAGTGTATGCCTAAGGAGAGAAGATTATTTTAGGCATCTATATTTTTCCTGTATACATTTTTTATTATGCATTATGATTTATTAGGCAGCTACATTTTTCCTGTATATATTGATTTACTCAACTCATTTTAATACACAATACAATATTTACCCAATAGTTTTCTCTCTCTTTTGTTTCTCTTAGAGATAAAAATTTAAGAAGTATTGAATTTTAAGACATAGTTAATGTTCTCTTGATGCATGTGAAACATGTTGGAATTAACCTATAAATAGGATAAAAAAAGTAAGGTGCAAGTGAACATAATCAATTTTATTAGCCATCCTATTCTATTAAGATTTTACCTTGGAATATAAAATAAGGATTACACACACACACACACACACACACACAAACATTATCGTTATCACTAGTAGGAAAAATCTCATTTAGACCATCCATTTTAGATCGCAGTTGAAAGATACGGTCTAAAAAATATGACCGATAACATATTTGTAAATAAGAGGATAAATTTCAAGCTTGTTTGGTAGCCCTTGTAAAATCAATTTTGGCTCATGAATCCATGGTTTGACAAATGCTTTGCCAAACATGCCAAAATATTGTAAAATCAATTATGGGCCCAAAACCATGATTTTGTGTGAATTACATAAACATTCTTAGATTTTTTAGAATAGCTTTTAACCTTTAGAATCATGGTTTGAGGGTGAAAACCATGATTTTCCAAAAAGCTATTCATTCTAACTTTTTTAGAAGCTATTCTCCAAAATCTATTCTCTAAAATAACTTTTACACAAACTGAGATAGAAGCTATTTTCTAAAAGCTAATCCAAACATATAATATCATTTAGACCACACCCTAAATGGGAGAAAAATTTCTCTATCTTCAAAATTTTTCAATCCGTAAGAGTGTTCTACCTTTTTCCTTACTCCTATTCTTCCTACTCTATCACTTGCCATCGAGAGTCTCCATCTTCTCACTCAGCTTGGGAGTTATTCATTATCGTGCTCATTCCATTCTTGATCCTTTTCTCCAAGCCTTTGTTGTGCTCGAAGCCCCTGCTTCTCCTCACCTATGCTGTCGTTCTTGAATCCCTCCAAGCTTCGCCTTCGCCATCATGCTCGAAGGCCTAGGTTCTATCCAAGCCTTTGCTGTGCTCGAAGCCCCAGCTCCTCCAAGCCTTCACCATTGTTGTTGAAGCCTGAGCTCGTCCAAGCCTTCACCTTTGTCATTGTGCTCAAAGACCTAGGTTCTATCCAAGCCTTCGTCATGCTCAAATCCCCAGCTCCTCCAAGCCTTCACTGACGTTCTCCAAACCCCATCTCCTCAAAGCCTTTATCGTCGTGCTAGAGAAAGCCATAGAAGGTATTTTTCGAGAAATCCACAATTGGTTATATGCCTTTGATTTCTTGAGAAAGTCACAATAGTGATATTCTTTTGTTTATACTTGCTGAATTTGATGAATTTGACATTGGGTGGGCTTATATAACCACACAAGACATGAATTTGATGAATTTGATATGCCTTTGCTATTTGCTACATTTTTATGCTAGGTGTGCTTAATTTGATGCCCTTCTACTGCCTTCGAGGGATATGAATTTGAATTTGATGATTGTGCCTTTTTCAAGATATGAATTTGAATTTGATGCCACTACTTGTGCCTTTTGATTTGATCTGTACCATCCCTGAAAAGGGAATTGGTTCAAAGGCTAGAATCAAAGAACATTCTTGTCTTTGCATTGAAATGTTTTTAACCCAAGTTTATATGGGAAAATTGGTGCTTTGGTTTGATTGCATATTTGTTTGGGATTGTGTAGAGTATTAGAATCTTAAATTTCAATACTTAATCGAATTGCACCAAGTTAATATGACCAGTTGACCTTAGAACAATGAGGTGGCTATTTAGGGAGGGATGGTTTTTGATTTGATTGGTGAAAAGTCAAATAAAGTAACATATACTTTATCAACTACTAGGCAAACCTGAAATTGACATTAACACTTTCATTCGGTTAAATCTAATTTCATTTTTTGTAGAGGTTCTGAAGCTGAAATGCTGTTAATTTTTTCATTCTTTAGGAAGTCAAATATGGATCATAGTTGGATATATGTTAAACGAATGAGTAATGAATATAATAATGGGGTGAAAGGTTTTTTAGACTTTACTAAAAGAAATGTTGATGATGTTAATGGGAGATTTTACTGTCTTTGTGTAGAATGTTTGAATGAGAGGTGACTAAGTGTTGAAGACATATATACATACTTAATTTGTGGGGTGTTTTGTAAGAGTTATAGAGTATGGATATGGCATGGTAAAAGAATGGAAAGGCCGAGTATATCTCAACAAATGGAAGAAGCCTTTCATGATAATGACATATATATGGATGATGGGGTTGAGGACATCATTCGTGATGTTAGAGAAGAGACCTTTAAGTGATACATGATCTTTACAAGTGTCTGGACACCTATCTCCTTCCCTTTCACTCATAAATGGCGTCACCTAGCAAATTTCTAGGAGAAAAATCTGCCCTTTTCAATTTCCGGGTTTTTTTTGTCGATATCGGCACCTACCGAACAAAAATCCTCTTAAATATTTTTAAAGCTAATCCTTTCACTATCAAGGGTCAGGGATAATTTAATAAAATCCTATAAATACCCAATTAACATTTCCTTATTTTTATCTCAATTATTGAGACCTCTAAATCCTTAAAAATAAATAATATAGTCTAATATTCCTGTTGGTCTGAAATTACCCATAACTCAAGAACAATTCTAAATAAATTATTTTTATCCTATTTTCACATATAATGTCTCAAATACTGCCCAAGACTCCTTTCTCTATTTTTTAGTGTTTTTTTGGGAATTTGGAACATAGTTTCCAAAAATACCCTTTCTTGTCCCCGAATTTTATTTTTCATCATTTTTAATTGAATAATAAACAAAAATAAGTATCGATAAATATTTTTATAAAGTATTTTTTGAATCTATATTTTTTGGTCCTTCTCAATAATAGTGACAGTTTTCAACAACATTTAAATAATATTATAATAATAAAAAAACTCAAGGAACACAAAGTTCAATAAAAAAAACATATTAATGCTGACTTATTGGAAAATATTACAAAAAAAAAAAACAAAGAAAAAACAATTTGGAGATAATTGCGAACAAAGTAACACATACGCGTCTATTGGCTGGTCGTGGAACTAATTCCGCTACTTCCCTTCAATCAAAAAGTAAGAATTTTGATGTCATTTTTGTATGAAGCCATTGGCATTTGACTAACTTTTTGGCTTGTGATTTGACAAAGTCAAGGTAGTGAGTTAGGCGCACTACTAGGACATTTTATTTTTCTTTTATTTTAAAAATTGTCAAATAATTTAATATATTTTTTGACCTGTAAATAATTTAATATATTGATTAATTCATACTTGAGCATTTTTTTGGCCAACTAATAATAATAACAATTTTGTTGTTATAATTCTATTTACAAGATGAATAAGCAAAACAAATTGAATAATCTCTCATGATAACATGAGCCAATTATTAAGGCAATATACTAATTAAGGATAACAATAAACCACTAAATGTGATGACTCTAGAAACAATTAAGCCCTTCGTAAGGGTACACTAAGCCCAACCTCCCAATACATTCAAACCATATTCTGAGACGGTTATAGATAAACTCTAAGGGCTAAGGTACATTTCCACTTTGGAAGGTTTTTTGGATGAGTGTATTCGCTCTGAAAGTTTTCGGTGGAGCATTTTCATCCTGGAAGTATAAAAATGTTGTAATCTTGCCTTGATTAAACAAAGAAGCAAAAGGACAGTTGCCACGTCGGATAATATGTTATGTAGGTGTCTACGTCACTCTCTCTCCAAGAAAACTTCTAGGATAAAATTACTCATCCAAAAAAACTTTTAGGGCAAAATTGTTCCTTTGAGAAAACTTCCGGGGTGAAAATGTATATATTTCTGGGCAACATTATCTCACGTGAACACATGATGTGACATCATATTCTACGTGACAGATGTGTGTTTGCCTCTCTGTCTAATCAGGGCAATATTGCTATGTTTTTGTACTTTTAGGACAAAGTTGCTTCAACAAAAACTTCAAGGGAGAAAACGCTCATCTGAGAAAACTTCCGAGGCAAAAGTGTACCTTAACCCTAAACTCTAAAGGTGATTATTAACATTTATAATGAATAAATCACTCTGACTAATTCAACATTCTAGCCTTTTCAATCGCAAACATAGTTATAATCCTTAATTTCATTTAAGGAATATGGAGTTGTTTTTTTTTTCTCTCGACAAAAATGTTGAAGCTCTATCCATGTTTGAATATCACACGGTCTCATCAAGCTTCAATATAAACATTCTTCTCTAAATCAACTATTTCAAATTTCTACATGACGCTCATCCATGACTACGATTTCATGTTTTTCCACCAGAACACAAAATCAACATTCAAACTTTGTTTTGGAGAATAGAAAGAATTGAAGAAACAGAGCTCAATTCTCTTAAAAGTAATTTTACATACGTTAAAAGTGTCAGATTGAGATGTTAAAATTCCAGATGGTTTTTGAACTCAATGACAGTGGACCATATAGTTTATGACCATGACCAAAGAAATATCATGCATTAGAGGGAAAATGAAAACAACTTGACTAAAATATTTAATCAAAAGCAAAAAAAAAAAAAAACAAAGTGGTAAATAAAATAATATAAAAAACTAAGTATTGAAATATATAAAAAAATAGTAATGTAGATTATTTAATGCATTAGGTCTATGTTTTTTTTTTCATGTTGGAGTATTATTTTTCTTTCTTTCCTCCCTCCATTTTGTCTTACCTCCCACTTTTTGTGTGAGTCTGTCATTTTATTTGTAGAACTACATGATATTTAGTATTATGTCACACTGGGAAAAAATGAAGAGTGTTTCTATACGTTGTCACCTAAGCAACCAGAAGAAATATGATGAATTTCATAAAAGCTCTAAATCAACAAAAGTTTGATCTGATGAGACACTCATTCTTCTATAAGTACAAGAACTCAATTTACATTTGGGACAAAACAACTACAACCAACTTTTGTATCTACGATTGGAGGGAGTATTACAACACAACATATGGAAGCAACTCTAATGATCGGAAAATCAAGATGGAAATATGAAATGGAAAGTCATGCCAACTGCCCTAAAAGCTTATAGTGGGTATAGGAGGGTTGATGACTTGATGTGATGTATCAAATTGTTAAGATTCCAAAAACCTTTGACATTATTATCAGACTTTGACTCCGTCAATTTGAAAGCAAGTCGCAATGCATAAAAGGAAACTTAATGCGCCAATCTTCCTCACTTGATCACTTGTTGAGAAGATTGAGTTTCTCAGATACAATGAGGTCCATGCTAATTTTCTGGCTATTCTTGATACACATTTGCATTATAAACTCAAGCATCAATATCTTTGTTGCAGCTTACGGCCCTTTCCTTAGCCATCAAAAATCTACATTGCTTAATCTGAGAGACAACCTCGTATTCGACCCTTCCAAGTCCAAGAAATTGGTTCATTGGAACCAAAGTCATTTCTGTCAATGGAGTGGAGTAACATGCGATGAAAAGGGACATGTTATAGCTCTTGATCTCAGTGAAGAATCCATCTTTGGAGGACTTGATAATTCTAGCAGCCTCCTCAACCTACAATTTCTGCAAAATTTGAATTTGGCTTACAACGATTTTCGTACTCAGATTCCTTCTCAGTTGCACAGTCTAAAAAATTTGAGATATTTGAATTTGTCAAATGCTGGCTTTAAAGGTCAGATTCCAAATGAGGTATCTTATCTAAGGAAGCTTTTTTTTCTTGATTTGTCTGCCTCACTTTACACTCTGAAACTTGAAGAGCCAAATCTAGCAAAGTTTTTGCAGAACTTTACAGAAATCAAAGAGTTATATCTTGATGGTGTGATGATATCCGTTAAAGGGAAAGAGTGGGGCCATGCGCTATCTTCACTGCAAAATCTTCAAATTGTGAGTATCTCATCTTGCTCGCTCCTTGGACCTATTGATTCATCACTTGTAAAGCTCCAATCTCTCTCAGTACTTCGCTTGAACAATAACAATATGTCAAGTTCAGTGCCTGAGACATTTAGAAGTTTAACCAACTTAACGACGTTGCATCTTAGAAACTGCAACTTGATTGGTGTGTTTCCAAAACAAATCTTCCAAATGCCCAACTTACAGGTCCTTGATTTGTCAAATAATCAGGATCTTCAGGGCTCACTACCATTTTTCCAACATAATGTGATTCTCCAATCATTGAACCTTAGCCATACAAATTTCTCTAGTCGACTACCAAGTTCTATACACAATTTGAGGATTTTGTCTTCATTAGATCTATCAAACTCAAAATTCCATGGAAGACTTCCTGGTTCAATCTCAGAACTGACTTCACTTGTTCATCTAGACTTGTCATTCAACAACTTCACTGGCTCACTTCCATTCTTCAACATGTCGAGGAACCTTACATATCTCTCGGTCCAGAACAATCACTTGGAGGGTGAAGTTCCACCTTTTCATTTCAAGGACCTTGAAAATCTTGTGGCCGTAGATTTGGGCAGTAATTTTCTCAATGGGAGTGTTCCATCATCTCTTTTTACACTTCCATCTTTGTGTGGACTAATTCTTTCTCATAATAGATTTGAGGGTCCTTTGGATGAATTTCTGAATGCTTCTTTTTCTCCATTAGAGGTCCTTGATATCAGTGGGAATGATTTACAAGGGCACATTCCTAGGTCTATCTTTCTTCTCAAAAGACTCAATATCATTGAGTTTTCCTCAAACAAGTTCAATGGCACCATACATTTGGATATGTTGAAAAACATGAGAAATTTGGCCACGTTAGATCTATCTCATAATAACTTGCTAGTTAATGATGCATCTTTAGTGGACGGGCAAAATCAATCATCATTCCCTAAATTGAGAAATCTCATGTTAGCTTCTTGTAATTTGAGAGACTTTCCAAGTTTTCTCATACATCAGTCCAATTTATTGTACCTTGACCTTTCCAACAACCAAATTCAAGGAAAATTACCCAACTTGATTTGGAGGTTTCATTCGTTGGCTTTTCTAAATCTTTCCAACAATTTTCTCACAGATTTGGAAGGCCCTTTTCAAAATATTACTTCTAATTTGTTTTGTCTTGATCTTCATTCCAATCAACTGAAAGGCCCAGCTCCCATTTTTCCAAAAAATGTGTTCATTTTGGACTACTCAAGCAATCAATTTAGCTCAATTGACCCACCAGATTTTGGTAATCAGATCCCTTTTGCAATTTCTCTATCCCTTGCAAATAACAGTTTCAATGGAAAAATCCACCAATCCCTTTGTAATATGTCTGCTCTTCGAATGCTTGATCTTTCTGATAATCACTTTAGTGGTTCCATTCCTGAATGTTTGACAAGAATGAGTAGCACTCTTAGGGTGTTGAATCTAGCTGGAAACAACCTCATAGGCCAGATTTCAGGCACATTTTCAACTTCTTGTGCCCTCCAATTCCTAGACCTCAATGAAAATTTCTTAAGTGGTAAAGTCCCAGCATCTTTGGTTAATTGCTTCAAGTTGCAAGTCATAAACCTTGGAAACAATCAATTGACAGATAGTTTCCCATGCTTCTTAGCGAACATACCCACCTTAAGAGTCTTTATTCTGAGGTCAAATAGATTTTATGGGAATCTCAAATGTTCAAATAGCAATGGAAAATGGGAGGCACTTCAGATTGTTGATGTGGCATCAAATAACTTAAGTGGTACTCTACCTGTTTCACTTTTGAAAAATTGGAAATCATTGATGATTCCTGATGAATACAAAAGTGAATCAAAACTGGGCCAATTGTATATTGATATCTATGACATCATAAATCTTTTGGACGTCAATATTGGAATCTCTTCTGTGAACAAAGATGTTGCAATGAAGCTAGCCAAAGTTATAGCAGTTGAGGCACCATTTGCGATCAATCGCATATTCTTGGATGTGAATGCATATGATTTTGGTCGTCGTAATTACTTGGATTCGGTGACAATTGTCAACAAAGGAAGACAAGTAAAGTTGGTCAAGATTTTTGTTGCCTTTACTTCTTTGGATTTCTCATCCAATCATTTTGAAGGGCCATTGCCAGAGGAGATTATGAGTTTCAATGCACTTCATGCTCTTAACTTGTCAAAAAATGCTTTTTCGGGTCACATCCCTTCATCTATAGAAAATTTGAAGCATCTTGAATCATTAGACTTGTCAATGAACTCTTTTAGTGGTAACATACCGTTAGAACTTGCAAGTCTAAATTTCCTTGCATTTATCAACCTCTCCTATAATCATCTCATAGGGCCAATCCCAACAGGTACTCAAATTCAGTCATTCCAGGTTGATTCCTTCAAAAGCAACAATGGTTTATGTGGACCTCCATTGATACAAAATTGCAATTTTGATGGTGTACCAGGCTTATTGTCCCCAACATCTGAATCAGATGATGGGAGTTACATTGATTGGAATGTCTTGAGTGCTGAACTGGGATTTATTTTTGGCCTTGCTATTATTATCCTCCCCCTTATCTTTGTTCAGAAGTGGAGGTTGAGATATTCCAGATGTGTAGACAACTTGCTGTACAAAATCATCCCTCAGCTTGATTTTATATATGAACACCGTGGAGGGAAAACTTATAGATGCTTAAGGTGGAAACCTTTCTGACTTTCAGTTGAATAAAGGGCAAAGAGTAGGCGATTTCTTTTCTGTTTTCCTTTGTAATATCTATAATAGATGAATAAGATTTCTTCATGAAATGACAACTGAAATTAAATCTGGTTTTTCCATTTGCAAGTTGCTATTTTAACTCTTACATTTCGGCCAAGTATTTATAATTAGTCTCGGATTTCCAAGGTATAAATGTGATAAAAGTGATTTTAAATAATAGATTTTGAAAGAGCACAAAAAAATTTGCTTATGCAAAATCATTATTTGCTTAATGAAACTATGCTTTTGTCATAATAAATACTCCTTCCATTTTAGTGGGTGTCTAGTTATTTTTTTTTTTGAAACCATGATTACCTCTTAAAAAACTGTGTTTTGTTTCATTAACTAATTCCTTGTTAATTTTTAATTTCCGTGATGTGGTTGTAAGCTAATTTCATTGAAGAGTAATTACTCGCTAGTATGAAAGAGCTTCTATTACTAATTTACTATGGTCCGTTGCATGATAGTAGTAGAGATATGGCTCATATCTAAATTTTATGGCTCTGCAGTGGCAGCCTTAGTTTGATGTTATCATATGAAAGAGCAGCAGCCGAGAAAGCTCGTGCAATAATTATACTGCCAACAAAATGGGATAGGTAATAGTTGATCTGCTTAATATGCAATTTGTTATGGTGGTTCCAGGGAAATTTCAATTTAATTTACCTGGACTCGTTCTATAAATCCATCCAAGTGTGTTGAGGAGATATGATAGTTTTTTCATGAAAATGCATTGAAAGCATCAACAATGTTAATTGTGGTTATTAATTACTCTATTCAGTTCTATATGTAAGATACAAATAACCAGATTACATAAATCAAAACATTAGTTAGAAAGAATAAGTGGGAAACAAAAATGAGATAAAATGCATGGGAAATAGATACGAGAGAGTCTACCTAGTTACTGTAGAGATATATAATCAGGGAGGGTAAAAATGGTCAGGTGAATTAAAATTTCAGACATACACAAAGTTGAACTTGAAAAGAGGACCAGCCCTGTCCCAAAAATTGTAACTTACTGGAGGGAGTATTTTAGGCACAATGGTCAGGATTTTAATTTTTTAACATCTATTATAGGTGTTCTTGAGGTTTCAGTTAGAATTTATTTTCATGATACAATTGACAAATACTGCTTGTGGTTTCTTCAATTTTTTTTCACAATGGAAGACTATATTGTTGAAGGATATAATTAAAAAACAGGAGGATCCGTGAGTCCTCTTAAGTAAAAACCAAAAAAAGGAACTAGAATAATGATGAGAAACATCAGCTCAATATAGTTTGCCTATATGTTTGAATTTGTGTTGAAAAACCTACTACAATACCCGTAATCTAAAACTGACCAAACTTGAAAAAGAAGTCGCACATGAAACAGATAGGCACAAATCTCAGATTGAAACATTCATGCTACGCTTAAGTAAATCAAAAAGGGAAGAAAAACTCAACTACGTCACACCTTGCCCTCCATACTTCCAAAGTGTTCAGAGAGATTATAGAACAAATGCCCAAGTTGGGTGGTCAAAGTTGTTCTTTGAAAGTGCCAAAACAAGTTATCCCACTTCTGTTATGTTAACTTTTACATGGGCTTGTACTTAAACTTATCCATCTTGCCAAAGTAGTTACCATCTTGCCAGAGTAGTTTAAGCTACTCGGTTAGGTTGCCACGAATCAAACAAGTAAAAGTCCGATAATTGTCAAGATTCTGAAATAAATCAAGTGGGAGCCCTGAGCAGAAGAGAATTATATACAGTAGAATGCAGACACGGGAAAAGTTAGGAAGGAGGTCCATGAAAGAGGAATTCCCTTACCGAACATCCTCCCAAGAACAAGAAATGGGTCCATCTATCTCTCTTTATTTATGAAGCTTAGGAAAAGTCTAATATAGAATTATCTTCCAAGTACCTGTAAGAGTGATGAATGCAAGGACCTGACTTGAATCTGAGAGAAAATAATTCAAAGTAAACACTTTTCAAAATCAAGGGATTACTGCTAAATCCCTTTTATCAGCAAGGAGTGGTTTATTTTCTACCTGTTAAATGCGAAACATTACCCAATGACTAGCTTCAGGATGATCACACGGCAGCTTGGATTATTTTAACAAAATAATTGCTTCTATCCTTATTGTGTTTTCTGAATTTCACTTTAATGAAGTTTATTGATTTTTAGGTATGAAGTTGACACAGATGCTTTTCTATCTATTTTCGCCCTTAAACAAATTAAGGGAATGGATTCTGTCCCCACCATAGTTGAAGTATGTTGCATACATTCATCTTGAAATGAAATGAATATAAAATTCAAATGCTGTTCACAAAAGTAAGAATTTGTCTTATTTAATAAATGCAGGTTTCATGTTCCAGGACATGTGAGCTCTTAAAATCTATCTCAGGATTGAAAGTAGAGCCAGTAGAAAATGTTGCATCCAAACTATTTGTTCAATGCTCTCGGCAGAAGGGGCTTGTTAAGATCTACAGACACTTGCTAAATTATCAAAGTATTGCATATTTTCTGCAAATCATTTCTGTCAGCTTTCCTTCTCTGACTTAATGCTTAAACTTTTCTGTAGTAGTGTTCTATATGCAGTTTATTCGATCTCCACCTAAATTGAGAATAATACTCAAAGAGGATCAAATTGTCTTCTGACAATGTGGACTATAGCCGCTAAATCACTCAATTGTGCCATTTCATTAAAGTTTAGTCATTTTTTTATGTAAATTCTCATAATAAACTTTCCTTTCCAATATTTCCATTTGGATTTAATTATGTTATCGTTATGTTTGGCTAGTGTAAGGTGAGGTAAACGAAACATTTCCCTATTTGATTACCCTAGATTTGGAAACATGCTTTTCATTTTCTTTATTAATCTAACATATGAATTTTACATGTCCCTGAAATTTAACTATTATTACGTTTGCTTTTTTCAGAAAATGTATTCAATCTTTGCGGATTACCTGACCAAGAAGGAATGACCTATTGGAAAGCAAGACATAAATATGACGAGGTAATTAATTAATCTGTTGGCTGAATCCACCATTTATGGCTGACGTAAATTTGCCTATATACACTATCCCTCCATTAATATTATTTCAGTCAGTTGTCTGTGGTCTTCATCGGAATGGAAGGATAAACTTCCATCCAAATGATGATGAAAAGCAGCAGCGAACTGATAATTTATGTATACTAGTTCATAACTAGATCTAATTTATATTCCATTTGGATTTGAAGTTTCTCTGGCAAGTTTCTTATGACTTTGATTGAAAAAAGATACGCTCTTAACTTTTTCCTGTTTCTTTTGAGGTTTTGAAATCAATTGATTTCACAATGTTTTCTATAATACTTACTGATGCCGCTAAGCATTCCTGGTTTAGGTATTAATGATTGGATCCCTTGATGATATAAAGAAGGCACTTGCATCCAAGAAAGAAGGAATTCAAGAGCAAGAAGTCAAGCATTGCATACAGTCGAGTAAGGAGAGACTGGCTAGTATTGTAAAGCGTCCCAAAATATCAGATTCCAAGGTAGGACAGCTACACTGGGAAAATGTTCTGATTGACGTTGAATGCCATTGATTGGGGATCTTTTTATTTATTACTGATTATCATGTAGGCATCAGATGAAAAACCAAAAGAGTGCATTCTTTTGCTTGGGTGGCGCCCTGATCTCGTAGACATGATTGAAGAGTATGATAAGTATCTTGGTCCAGGCAGTGTTGTGGTATGATCTTATATATATATATATATATATATGATGAACCGTTGACTTATGTTGGTGTTTACTTTGTGTGTTGCATGTTTTCCTAATTTGCAACCATATGCAATCTTCAATGCCAATATTGACACTTGAACTTTAATACAGTTTATATAATATAACTTCTATATGAACTTATGGTTGATAGGCGTAGAAGCTTTATTTTATGTAACTAATGTGCCATTGGAATAAGTTTAAGTACTGAGATATTTTATGAAAGGGAAAATCCATTTGTTGGTACTTATACTTTTCTCCAATTTTTAATTTGGTACCTGTGTATTTTTTTTCTTTGAATTAAATACTTTAATTATACTCTTATAGTAGTATTATCTTTTGTTAACAGATCAAAGTTACAAGAGTTAATAATAGTAAAAAAAAAAGAAAAATTAATAAATTAATTAAGAGAAAAAACATATAAATACCAAATTGAAAATTAAAGAAAAGTATATGTACCAACGAATGGATTTTCCCTTTATGAATAACTGATCATTGATTGATTATTCACACATCTTGAAAAATTGACAATTGACTGGCTTTTTAATTTTAGTCGCTACATGGCATGGGCACATCTATATATACATATAAGTGTCTATAATGCTTTTTGAAATTGTCAGTGAATTAAAACTTCAATGGTAAGCAAATGATATTTATTTTTTTATAGGAGCATTAAACTAGAATGTATTCACTTGATGTTCTGAGAGGATAATGTTGGACATGGGCCTAAAGCCTAATGTTAGAATATAGCTGCAGAACACACAGGGAAGGGTGTTTTCAGTATCTTCTGGTTGACATTTAGGATAGAGAGGATATATTATGTGAGAGCTGGCTAGAGAAGAGGCATGAAATTATGTGAGAGCTGGCTAGAGAAGAGGCTGAAAAGAATTGAGTTCTGGCGTTGTTTTCGTCAGATGCTAAATGTGAACCCTGAAAATTTATATCAAAGGAAATGGTCAAGGGTTTCTGATTGTGCTTGTTAACTCAGATTTCTACTTTCTGGACTGTCTTTGCACTCATTCTTAGTTCAAAATTCATTTCTTAAACAATATACAGGAAATATTATCAGATGCACCCGTAGATGACAGGACTAAGGCCTGCAACATTGCTGGCCAATGTAATCTCAAGAATGTTCGAATTTCTCACCGGGTATTCTGTCACTTTCGTATTAGAATATTCCTTTTGTGGTTTGTATAGTTTTATGATTATTTACTTCATTCACATTCTGTAGGTTGGAAATCCTTTGAACTATGACACCTTAAAGCAGACCCTTCTGAATATCCAGAAATCTCTTCGTAATGAAGATACTCCTTTGTCAGTTGCTGTCATATCTGACAAAAGATGGCTTCTTGAAGGTAATGAGGCATGTCAGTTTTTGCGGCAGATAATAGCCTGCTATTGATTATTGGCTGAAATTTTTTAGTTTGCTGAAATTTTCAGAATTTAGATTGGATTATTTTGAGTTGATGGTGCTTAATTATGTATAAAATGCTTATGTTCCAGCAGAGGAATTAATTATGTATAAAATGCTTATGTTAACAGCTCATGGTCATAACCTCTATTCTCTTCTTCACTATGCTCTCTTCATGTGTCTATTTGCTAAGTCAGTGTGCTGAGAATGTTATTTTCTGTACTTTCGAAGCAGTAGCGGGGAATGGCGAACTTAGTGAAATTTGGAAAGACGTACTAAATGAAGACGGTGATGAAATATATGTGAACGTAATAATTTACTCTTCTTGCAATACCTTTAATATGCATGAATCATTATTACTGCTGAGCCTTCTCAGTCTTGGTGCTCTTCGTCCTTTGAACATTTCTTTTTATGAAAAATTGTACCACTCCATGGACAAATTCCTTCCTTTATCCCTATTCTTTTAGATTAGTCCGAGTTTATCAGCATCCTTCTGAACCTTATCTTCCTAACACAAAACATTATACAAGATTATATTTTGTTGAAACTAGATGGGTCTCCTGTACAATGTATAGATCTCTAAGAATGAATCATTATTTATGATTTGTAAATTGTGCAACTAGCCATAAATTTTATTTTGTCTGGTGATATTAATTTGATTCGAACATGACATTTAATCTCTGTTGTAAAACTAGGGGCCAACGGTGAGTAATTTTCTGTAATAAGTGTGCACTTTAGCTGTTACTTGCCATTGTTTCACATGACAGGATATCAAACTTTACATGAAAGATGGAGAGGATCCATCATTTAGGGAGCTCTCTGAGAGAGCATATCTACGGAGAGAAGTAGCCATAGGTTATGTGAAATGTAACAAGAAGGTATGCTGTTAAAATATGATCAAACATACTTACCCTTGAATATAATTCTTTTTGAACCATCCATAAGATCATGTTAAATATAATTGTTCATCTTTGACCCACATGAAAAGTCAAAACCCCTCTCTCTTGAAATGACAGACTCACGGATGGTTATTTCTGAGTTTGAAGGAGAACAGTCTGTGATTTTTTAATGCTGAGGCTAGCTTCAATATTATCTTATCTTCATACTGCTTCATTGTTGCTCCAGGGGCATTGTTTCCACCACCTTGTATAAGCCCTTGTAAAGATTATCTAGGAATCTCTCAGTTGATCAGGCCCTAGCTAGAAGAATAGAGGATGAATCAGTTAGAATAGAGGGTGAATCAGTTGTTTTTTAATATTTTAATTCATGATCATTCAATGGCTCAAGATTTAGAGGAATTCTATAATGATCACATTATATTTAGGCGGTTAATAAGTTGTCGTTTTTCCATTGGACCGACCTTGTTAGTAAGTTCTCTAATGCAGAGATTTTACCACTATATTCAGTTGAGTACATCTTAATCCCCCGTTTTTAAGATTTTGGTGCATAAGTCATTGCCTTAAGGCTTAAGATTTTGGAGGAAATGTTATGAGCCTGCAACAATAACCACAAATCCAACTACCTAAGTTATCATGGATGACCCTCCATAGCAGCTATTCCCATTCCCTTGGATTGATCCATAACTTGTTTGCTGTTCCCATTTGTTGTAGTTATAAAATCCACTATTATAAGATCCTTATCCAAACAAGTTTTAAAAGGCTGGATTTAGCGTTATGATGATGATTTGTATTCACTGTGCCAAAAAGTTTGCTGTGTCTAGACACTTGAATATCCCAACAGATGCATTCAATGAGAGTGAACCAGAGTACTTTGGAGACTTGATCTTGGTTCTAAATGTAGGATTTATTTCTAATTTCCCTATCTTAACAGAAAATAATCCATTCAACCTGAAATCCAACATAAAACATGTGAAGCGTCACCAAAAAAAAATGCCAGCAAAAATTGGATTAGTTGGTAAAGGGGTTGGCTCATGATCATGAGATTATGAGTTCAATTCTCGCCCATATGAGAACTTGTTAGTGAATGATTTGTAAGTATAATTGGTGAGCCGAGCCCTACGACTCGACTAAACTAAACTTTTTTGTAAAAAAAATAATAGAAATAGGAATGGGAATGATTGAAGTCCTTTCATGTTCTAACAGGAAGTGTTGAATAGGAGACAGATTCCATCTCCCATTTTCAATAAACTCTGCTATCTTACAACCTGCAAAAGAATCATCACCAGTTGGAGAAGAAGACAATCCACCTAGAAAGAGTGAAACAGCTGTTTTATTACCTATAATGTTATTTGATTGAAGATTATTATCGTTAAAGAATATCATAGAATATCTATTACTTTTATCTATTATACTCCCTCTAATCTTAAATTAATCTTAAATATAGGAGTTACACAATGGATTTATTTTACTCCTAAATATATCTCAATTTATTTTATTTTTCAAATTTATAATTTTTCAAAAATAACCATATTGATTACACATATTAAAAGAATTCATTAAGAGGGTTTCTATTAATGGATAGTTTTGATGCATATAATTAAAGGAATGTATTTTAGAGAAATCAAAACACATTTGTTACACATAATTTATTTAATATTAGTAAATTAGTTACCTAGCTTTTATATCAAGGATGAGAGGGAGTAAGATAAAATTTATTTTATAAATATAAGGTTATTTATTATTTTTTAGTTAAAAATAGTCTAGTAATTTCAAAATATTTTTATAAATCGAATCAATTAAAATTGAAAGTCGTGCATGTTGCATGGATTTTAAAAAATATTATATCAAGAATTCAAATTTTCTAGACAGAAAAAATTGTGTTGTGAGAGTTATCTCCAATTGACTTAACGATAATTAAATCTAATTTTTTTAATCAAAAACCTAATTGATTATTTTTTATCATATTTATAAGTCACTTTTAACATATTTTACACAGACCAAAGAAAACTTTAAACATTATTAACTATGCATTAAAATTTAAGAATTTTCAACTTTATCCCTATTTAATTTCCACTATAATATGAGATTGAAATCAATACATAATAAATAAAGGATAAAATAATAATTTACATTAAAAATTTAATGAGATAACTTATAAATATGACCAAATAAAACATTTTATCTGTATCCTTTAAATAGGACTATAGGAGTATATTTGATATTAAATAGTTGTATAAAACAATTTTAATTAAAAATCCTAAACTAAAATAATATTAGCCGTGGGCTTTGGGCACAGGGTTTAAAAATTAAAATAATTTGTTACATTGATTATTTATCTAATCTGTTATAAATAATATAAATGTATACTTCCATCAAGGTAATTTAGCCCAACTAAAACACTTTTCTTAGATGTGTAACTAACCGCTTGGCTCCCTCTGCTAGGGTTTCCCTTCCCTCTTGCTAGGGCTAATTTCTTGCATTGGCGAGCTTGGGAGATGAAGCTGTCAAATCATTGATCCTTCTCTCCTCTCTGTAGGATCTATTCTCCTCATCTTATGGAGCTTCTGGATGGTATATTTTTCGTGTGCCCCTCAGAGTTCTTGGCTGCGAAGAGGCTATATGATAGGGGCAAACATAGCGGTGGAGGGGATCGTCGCATAGTGGTTTGGGGTCTTCGATTTGGAGTGTCAACCTCTGATAGCAACCTCTATTGGGTGCCTCCAGGGTCATGGGAAGTGAGTTTCATGAAGTTTGACCAAGGATGACTCTTGGCCCACCTTAGCACTATCATCGATGGAAGGGCCGAATTCTATGGCATATCCTCCTTTCTCCTACGGTCTCTTTCAATTTCCATCCTAGCTCAACAACAAGAATTGGAGGATTTGTAGCATCTTTGGCTTGGTCCCAATCGGTGCTGCTTTGTGGCCCAACAATCCTACTGCAATAACCTTGCTAGCCGTAGATGCCTCCTCTGCCATAGCTTCCTTGCCCGCAACTCCGATGAATCTTGCAGCTGATGATGATGTTGTTGACTTGGGGGGTTGGGCAGATATGGAGCTGTCTAGCTTCAAGGTGCTGTTAATGCTCCTTTCAAATTGTTATGGAATTCTGATGGAGGCCTTGAGCAGAGGAGGTTAGAGAAGAAGAGTCTAAACGCTTGGGATCCTGATGTAAGTAGCTCTCTCAATACTCATAATGGTTATTTCGGAGTTGGTTCGGGACTAAACGTTCAAAAACACAATGTGGTTGGATTGTTGTGGGTACACCATTATTTGCAATATTATTTATATTGAAGTGTTGAATCCAGTTGTAGCTAGGCTCTCCTACCATTTTAGTGAAACTAGGTGTAACTACAATCTGAGTAGAGCATATTTTAAACCTAGAAATGTTACCCTTGTTGTCATTGTCCTGATTGAAATGGTGTGAAATGCTCATAGGCGGAGAAGAGAAGAAATGAATGTTCTTAGTGTTAAAACTATGGCTGCTAACTCTGTTTCTATGAATAGTTTTGGTCGGTTTGAAATTTAAAGGCAAGGTTATATGATGGTCAAGTTAGAATTATTATCTTGAGTCTGTTCAATAGATTCATACATGTTGTTCATCGAAGGTTTGACATGTGCCTATTTAGTGTGAATGTTTACACTATTCTTATTCTTGCAAGACATGTGCATGTTCAGTGTGTGTGGAAGCACTGTTCTTTGTTGGGCTCGAGTGGTGATTCTCTTGTCTATTATCAGATTGATTGTGTTTTTCTAACTATTTTTTTTTCATTATTGTCCTCCTTGAGTTTCTTCTCTCAAGGAATTTGATCAAGAAACATTACTATATATGGATTCCCAAGGAAGAATATTTGGCAGCTGGGTGGTTCATCAAAACTTCATTGGACGGCTCTTACCTTTTCAATTGAGTACCTTGAGCTCCATTGCAGTCTATGACATATGTGATAGTTGTTGTTAGATACCTTTCTTGTTGTTTTGTGGAACTGTTAATCGCTTGTTTCTTCTGTTGTGTTTTACTTATTGTCTCTAGTCTACTGTCTTTAGGTTAGTTGTTTGATTTGGTATTTTTTTTAAGACTATGTAACTTCGATTGATTTTAGTTTAATGTTATTTGTGTTGGGAAAAAAAAATTAGCCCAACTAAAATAATATTAGCCATGTGAACTGAGCATGGCATATATTATTCAAACTACCCTATCTGCCTAGCTAGGTACCATTGACTATGTGTGATAAGAACACATAACATGTGGGAGGACCATCAACCTCAACGCCAACATCACACTTGAACATACTCCAACCTTATAGACAATGCTGAGATTGTAAACATAAGTCAAAAAGCTACTTTTTTTTCCAATAATCTTTGTTATATGTATCTAATAGCAACTTTACATAAATTAATAAAATTAATTAAAATTAGTCATTTTTTTATAGAAATCATGTCACACCCACTTTCCAATCACTGCCCATTCTAAATCTTTCTATACAAAAGTGTCACATTTTCCAAAATACCTTTTATTCACACTTGTTAGAATGAGGTTTTTTGAAAAATTTTAAACTTTCTAATACAACTTTTATGTAAAGCTATTATTCCCACTTTAAATCTAAAGGGCCATGTTTGGTTTTGGGTTTATATTCGTTAACGATATTTTTAAAAACAATTTACCTTTTAAACTGTACCCTAAGTCCATTTTCACATGATAGTTCTTTAAA
>QFDD01000720.1:0-30292 GCA_006871305.1 Vachellia collinsii
GACACAGAGAGAGAGATCAGTTTCATTTAGAGGACATTTTCGTCATGTCCCATAAAATTCAAAAACCCAAATTACTGCCTGGTAGCATATTGTCCTTTTGGAAGTTTAGGGTAGCTTTTTGGGTTTATCTAATTCACTTATCATTTTTTTGTCATTTTCCCTATGTTATTTGACAATTTTTCCCATATTCTATTACCAAATTATTTGAGCAAATTCAAATTAAATTCACATAGACACGAACATGTTTAAACCCTACTTTATTACTAGTACTCTATGATTTTGGGATAATCAACACAGATTCATTAGTAGATTACTACTTTTAATACACGGCTTAAAGTTCCCTCACTTTCTTTCGGTTGGCAAAACGACTCCAAGTTGCTGCTTCGTACCATGAGAAAGATGAGTAATTCCTTTAAACAATATTTGCGGTTGAAATTGCCAATGAAAAGCTGAAAATAGGAGACATTTGAAGCACCAAATTCTTCTTCTTGTTTTTTTTTTTGTGGGTGTGTTTTTCTTGGAGAGCTAAAAGAAATTGACAAAGGATAACTCCAAAAGAGCGATCATGGCAAGAGACCCACACGGTGGCCCCGGTTTGTTCACTCACGACCCATGTTGAATTCAGTTCATGCTCTTAGAATCGTTGATCGGAGGTCTCTTCCCAATTATGCTTTCACCAGCCGCTGAATTTGTCATCTCTAATTCACCCATTTTCCACCTCTAATCAAACCCCTCCATGATTTTTTTCCTTCTGTGGGTCCCCTCTCCTCTACCTACTCCCTCGCCATCTCCTCCTCCTTCTTCACTACCAAAAATCCTCTGCTTCTCTTCGCGCTGGGGTCCCCCCCCCCCTTCCCCACTGTCTTCACTTGAGTGAGCTCGTTCCTCTGTTTCTGCTGACCCGGTTCGCTCAACTCCGGCTCCATGGCCTTATCCATTGGTTCTTTTCCATTTCTTGTTAATACTAATGCGGAGGCTTCCATACCGCTTTCAACTAAAATTAGTCGTCCTCTCAGATTCCCATTATTCGTTTATCGGCCCTGCAAGTATGCTGAGATCAGCAGCTTAAGTGCTTCGAGTCTTCGGCATCCAGAGACTACGGGACTGAATTTTGCTAGGCTGGGTCGGCTGTGGCGGACAAACAACCTTCGAGCGATACGTAAGAGTACAGGAACGAGTCAGGACGACGATGGGGCAGAGGATGCGCTTCAGAACACCATTGAGAAGAGCAAGAAGGTTCTTGCTGTGCAGAGGGATCTTCTTCAGCGGGTATTTTCTATCTTTGCTGTACAATGTGGTTTGCCAGTGTTAGTGTCTTAATATAGGCTGAAATATTTAGCGCGAGCAGTACGCTGATCAGTTTGTTAAAATATACGAAGTTTATGTAACATTCTGTAATCGAATGTAAGGCTCTCGGGCAAATCACTTTCATGCTGTAGCTGCTGCAATTTTCTGTCATATCCAATCATCATGCTTTTAGGATCATCATTGAATCAGTGATGCATTCATTGTATCATATTATTCAACCAAAATAGGCCATGATGTGGAATGGTTACATGATATGAATCACGTAACTTGATTTTTAAGTTCATCATTGGGGATTCTTGTACGAGACTAATTTATGAAGCTTCTTCGTTATTTTTATGGAGTTGATGCAAGTTACAACTACATTTCTTTCTTTCCTTTTTTTTTTGATACACAGTTACAACAACTACATTTCTTTGTCGGCTTTCTTTGATTGGTCCTTTATATGCTTTTTAAACCTTAGAAGAAAAAAAAAATACCATAAGTGCTCTTGTGATGATCTTATGTAGACTTTATTGTCCATCACAGATTGCCGAGAGAAAGAAACTGGTTTCTTCTATACACAATGACAACATTTTTGAACCACAAGTGGATGGCGATATTTCTTATGGACTCACTGATGACAATTCTCTGTCAAATGACTCAAATACACCGAAAGCTTTCATCAGCAGAAACAAGGCTGTTGTATACCAAAATGGTAGAACGTCTTCTAGCAATCATATCCTTTCAAGTGAAGAGGAGTTACCAGAAGCATCAGCTGTAGGCATTAATCAAGGTTTTGATAAAGGTCAGGGGGAAAATGATAACACCTCAGCTCCTGAAAAGGCTCCCTCCAAGTTACGTGTTATTAAACAATTGGAAGATGGTAAACATGAGACAGCCACTCTAGGTACCCTACCAATATATCTTGCAAATGGCATTGAAACTTCCCCTTTAAAATCCGAAAATCAGGATGGCATGATGGAATCAAGTTCACGTGGGTCCACTACTGACAACGTTGAGAGTGAAGATGGAAAATCTCTACCTTTGGCTGGGGCAAACGTCATGAATGTCATATTGGTGGCAGCTGAATGCTATCCCTTTTCAAAAACAGGTTTCCCATCATTTCTAGAGAAGGTTTTTCTTGGTGGATAAAGTGAATGATGTTAATTGTTTAATTGTCTGATGGGCTAAACTCATGGAGTTAAGTGAAAATTGGAAGTCAAATTTCCAGCCAACCGATTCAAATTATTAGAGAAAGGAGGAAATAAAGATTTAGAAAATATACATGTATTAACTGCAATCTTTTCAAACCTTCATGTTTCTCGGGGGTGTTTGAGAATTAAGTACAACAAAAAAAAAAAAGGAAAATGCAATGAAAGGGAAACAGATACTGTGAGATTTTTCATTTAGACTTAATATATCTGTCACTTGAAATCTATGCGCTGACAGGAGACTAATGTGGCTATATAACCAGGCATGTCACAGGCAGCTGCTACTTCTACAAAGAAATGAATCCTTGCAACTCTATTGCAAGTCATTTGTTATGTCTTATTGCCCTTCAGTGCAAGCTCTTTTTCTTTATGCAATCTGATGATTTGCACATGAAATCATAGGTGGGCTTGGAGATGTTGCTGGGTCATTACCAAAAGCTTTGGCACGGCGTGGGCACAGAGTTATGGTAATAATTTATTCCTTTACCTAATGAACTGTTTTTTTTTTTTTTTTAAGATCATGTCAAGGGATGAAAATCTATATTTTAGCTCAATGTTGAACCTTATAAACTCTATAATTATTTGTCAAGTGGATATTGAAGCATTTACTGCTTACACCTTTTTGGTGTTTGTTGCTGGTTTTTTCTTTGGTTATTTCATCTTCCCAAAACATGTTAGAATGTTGAAATTTGATATTAGTATCTCTTTTCCTATAGAAGATGAGAAGCTTTGGGCTTTATTTTAACTTCAAAGAATTTTCTGTCTCTATTTAACGTTTTAAGTAACATATAATATAAATCAAATTATCCATGTATAATAATATTTAATGGCTCATTTTTTTCAGAAAAGTAATGCTTTGCTATTGTCTATGTCAAGTTTTCTTTTTTTCTTTTGTTTTTTTTTTTTGGGAAGAGATGTCCATTTTCTCATTTCTTTATACACATCTCCCTCTTAGGTTGTGGTTCCTCGTTATGGTAACTATGCTGAAGCCCATGATACAGGAGTAATCAGAAGGTACAAAGTAGATGGTCAGGTATGCATCATATTTTTTTAATAAATAATTACATTCAAATTGATGGTGATTTGACCTTCCGACATATTCACTTTCAGGATGTAGAAGTAAGATATTTCCAGACATATATTGATGGTGTGGACTTTGTGTTCATTGATAGTCCTATGTTTCGCCATATAGAGAATAACATCTATGGAGGAAACCGAATGGTAATGTAACAAACATTTCTTTTTTTATTTTTCTATGTCGAGGACCAATAATAAGAAACTTTTTTGTTTGTCGTAAGTTATATGTTCACTGATCACCTTCTCCCTTTCTAAACTGTGTTCTCTTTTATTGATTCTGAGTGTAATAACCAAAATATTATGCTATTCTAATATTTTTCCCCCTCCTGGTTACTCAATATTGCATTCATGCATTAATGACTGCATCAGCTACCCTGTTTAATTTTTGCACACTTCACATTTCTTTTGATTATTGTCCTTTTCTGAAACAGGATATTCTCAAACGCATGGTGCTGTTTTGCAAGGCAGCAGTTGAGGTACATGAAATCATTGGCTATTTGATTAAATCAATCACATACCAGTCACTTAGTTATAACACTTGCTTATCTCATCTAATGTGTCTCCTAGTAAATTATGTGTTATATTTCATGTCTTTTTTTTTTAAAAAAAAAGCTTGGATATCAGATTGTGGACTATAAATAGTCTGCCTTATCCAACTTGAAGTCTTATCACCGTACATTATAATGGGTGTGTGAAATGGCATTTGGATCTAATAAATTTGTTGTTCAGTGTCACTTAACATGTCATAATGCATGCCCTGTCATGTTAGACTTCCAATAACTGCAACATTTAATGTTTCCATCTGAATTTTGACTACTGCTTTGGCTATTCTATTATCCCCGGTAGGATATGTTAGAAATTGTTTCTGTGGCCCATTGACCTTATCATCGATTTCATGAGTTTCAAAACTGAAAATTCTGCAAATAGATGATGCGCTTTCACCAGGACCACTATAATCTGGTCCTCAAGCAAATGCTCAAGTTAAGCATTTGCCAAAGAGAGATGATCCAGCCTGCAAAGATTGATGCATTTTAAAAATTATGTAACTGGATTATCTCACAGATCAGAGTGGTTATGTGGTTCATCAAAATTATACTTAACAAAAGTCAAAGCTCATATTAGATAATTTCTTATCAAACTTTATTGGTTGACTTTTCATATTAATGAGTGGAGTGATGAAAGCAAAAAAATTTCAGGTTCCTTGGTATGTTCCATGTGGTGGTATTTGCTATGGAGATGGAAATTTGGCCTTCATAGCAAATGATTGGCATACTGCATTGCTGCCGGTTTATCTCAAGGCATATTATCGTGACCATGGTTTGATGAAGTATACAAGATCCGTTCTTGTGATTCATAACATAGCTTACCAGGTGACCTTTCTGTCTTGTTAATGATTTTAATGTTGTATTTGTTCGTTCTTTACAGTGAAGAAGGAAGCAACTAGAGTTTTATATATCTGCCACTCAACCTAATCTATGCTCCGGTAAAATCCCAAAATCAGGAATATCAAACAAGCAGAATAAAAATTGACTATTCTTGCAAAAATAAAAGTTGATTATTACCCTTGTGAGACAGTTCATCTATGCTCCAAAATGTTATCCCAGCCTCAAATCTAATAGCTATTGTGTGATTCAAATTATTGTGATTGACAGAAGGGAATTGCCAAATGTTTGAATGTATCCCCTTCATCTGATGATAAAGGTCCCATAATTGAGCATTCAGTATGCAATGCCCTGCTGATAATTAGTTTTCATTTTGAACCAGACAAAAACACCCATAATCATCCTGACTATCTTTAGCATCATGCTACTAGAATAGCCTTCTCAAACCTTAGTAGTTAACAACAGAAATAAGGGCTTCACTCTTATTGCTGCAAATGTTCAAAAGAAATCAAACAATTTTACTCGTCAGAAGAATCTAATTTATCGAAGTGCTTGTGAGTTATATCTTAAAGCAAATCTGTGTCACAGAATGAGAGACTCCTGTCGGTGGAGGCAGACTGAAGCTGATTTTAAATTTTCATTAATCAAAGTGTTTTAATGGCCTTCTCTTTGTCGTAACACAGTTATTTTCTGTGCAGGGTCGTGGCCCAGTTGATGATTTCTCATATTTGGATTTACCTGAACACTACATAGACCTCTTCAAATTATACGATCCCATGGGAGGTGATCACTTCAATATCTTTGCAGCTGGTTTAAAGACTGCTGACCGTGTGGTTACTGTTAGTCATGGATATTCATGGGAGCTTAAAACTTCTGAAGGTGGTTGGGGTTTGCATGATATAATAAATGAGAATGACTGGAAGTTGAGAGGCATAGTGAATGGGATTGATAACAAAGATTGGAACCCTCAGTTTGATGTTCATTTGATATCTGATGGCTACACCAACTACTCTCCTGAAACGCTGCAAACTGGCAAGCCTCAGTGTAAAGCCGCCTTGCAAAAAGAGCTTGGTTTGCCTGTTCGTGAGGACATCCCAGTAATTTGTTTCATTGGTAGATTAGATCACCAGAAGGGTGTTGATCTGATCGCCGAAGCAGTTCCCTGGATAGTGGGCCAGAATGTTCAATTAATCATGTTGGGCACTGGGAGGCCTGACTTAGAACAAATGCTTAAGCAATTTGAATGCCAGCACAACGACAAAATTAGGGGATGGGTTGGTTTTTCTGTGAAGATGGCTCACAGGATAACGGCAGGTGCAGACATATTGCTCATGCCTTCAAGATTTGAACCATGCGGGTTGAACCAACTATATGCTATGAATTATGGAACAGTTCCTGTCGTGCATGCTGTTGGTGGATTGAGAGATACCGTGCAGCCTTTTGATCCTTTTAATGAGACAGGCCTTGGATGGACATTTGATAGAGCAGAATCAAACAAGCTGATAAATGCGTTGGGTAGCTGCTTGTTGACCTACAGGGAGTACAAAAAGAGCTGGGAAGGGCTTCAGAGACGAGGCATGTCCCAAGATCTTAGTTGGGACAACGCTGCTCAGCAGTATGAGGATGTCCTTGTTGCTGCCAAATACCAATGGTGAACCTCCAGCATGTGTGCAGTGACTTTAATCTTTTGCATCCTCCGTCAATGAGGAGTTCGATCAAGCTTGAGTGGTTTTAGGGTTGCGATACTGTCAAAGTAAATATTTTCGAAGAATTTCTTCAATCAGTTGCAATTATACCTTTCAGGATGCTATTCCTGAACGCCAAGTTTTTCTGCCGTAGCTCATACAAATTAGAACCTAGTTCTCCATTTATATCACGTTTTGGTTTTCCATTTATATCACGTGTCTGTCTGAATGATTTCATCAAGTTCATTTATCTTATCTCTATTGATTTAGTCACCTTTGACTTTTGGGATCATATTTACTCGTAGAAGTTTAACTACTTTCCAGTTCCAAGAAATAAGTATTTAGTGATGTGGCTAATCGGACGTTGAGCATATACGGCTGAGAATTTAAGCCTTTATGTTAGCCAAGACTGCAGTCTAGCCTCCACTACCTCCCTTCACCTTTAAAAAAAATGCATGACCTTGTATGAAAAATTAGAAGCTAAGACTCAGAGCAGCTTTGGTGGATTAGATGAATTTAAAAAGGATTTCTCAGGCCAATCACGTGACATTCAAAACAAAGAAACACGCCCCAGCATGATACATTTTAGTTCAACTTCTCATCATATGGTTCTACTACGACCCCGTATCAACTGTTCTATGCTTCAAGGATTACAGTTACAGAACAATCGGAAGTATGGCCGTTCAATCCTTCAACCTAAGTTTACTTCACGGATCCCTCATGTTTTAGGAAAATCCCAAGGTTATCTAACCCTTCATAATGACATCGTACAACCCATGTGACCTATAAAAATTTGTCAGTCACTCAATCAATGTGACCTGTAAGCATTTTTCAGTCACTCGCAAATTCATATATGTACCATCTGAGGATAATGGACACACATTTCTTAAGCCGAAGGTGAGGCTCGAAGTACTGTCAGACTGATCATACTATAGTTCAACAAAATTCAGGGAACAATGCTATATACTTCGCTGCAATATCAGTTATCAGATACATCCTCCCTCAATAAATTACAAAATAGCTCTAAAGCTTTTGTGCATAGGGGCATATGAATTTTAATCGTGCAGATTGAATGACAACATAGGATTTAACACAACTTAGAGCAACGAACATATTAAAGATGTGCTTGAATAGAAGACTGAAAAAAACAAAGTAAATGCTTTTTATTGATTTTATCAAGGAGAATAAAGAGAGTCAAGTAAACACTACTCACCAGCTACACACTGCATTATTATAATCCAAACCTAACAACCGATTTTCAAAAGGACCAGAAATAAACTTGCATCATTTCTCGTATGAATATTTCCTATACCTCAACCACAATAGGGGCTTCATATAAAGGACGCCCTCCTTTCCTGACCAAACTACACAAAGGAACGTGTTGAGAGAAGTCCTGCAAAACCCTTTGACAGACAACGCTCAACTGCACATGGGGATTTAGATGAACAAAAGGGGCTGTTATTTCTGGCAATTCCATTACAATCCTCTATTTCATCTTGAGCATTCCCTCTACTTCTTTTTGAGGGACTCAAGTCGGTATCATCAGAGATGGGAGTATATGTGGCCTCCATATTGCCTTTCCCTATGTCATGCGGTACCTTCCTCTTTAAACCAGATAAATTCTTCATTCCTGTGAGAAAATTATATTCAGATACAGGTGTATGTTGCACCAAACTCAAATCAATCAGAAACAACCATAAGTTCATTCAACCTACCAGGAACCAAGTTCTCAAAAAAACATGATTGTGATTCGGGATCACCACAGTTACATTGTAAGTTGGAATTGTCATAAGATAACCCTGAGGACCTGCATGATGATATATTTATAATATAATGGTTATTTAAAAAGAAAACGGACAAAAAAAAAAACTCATGTAACAATGTAAGGATGTCTTGAAAGGATGGTGGATGAGTGAGAATTAATTGCATCGGGTAATAACTACAGTCACAAATAAACTTAATCAAACAATAAAAGATTAAGGTTATGTTAACAAAGAATTTTCATTTCACGTTTGATAGTGAAGCAGTTTCCAACAAAATAAAAATAAAATAAAAAGTATTTAATCAATCCAAGGTAAAGAAGAAACTGTATTGTGATAACATAAAGAACAGTGCAAAAGTAATCCATGACGCCAAAGGACAGCATTATAAGGTCAGACAGTCCAAAATGCACCCGAGAGAGCACTCTCAGAAACTCTTATTTTGCAGCCTTTAATGTTCTTCAATTATGGACTGTGACCACATTCCCACCCCATGCACTAATTTAGACAATAGTATGCAGGATGGAAGGAAAATTCTTTGAAACCAAGGTGATAACCAATTGACAAAAGATTAATTTAGAATGATACCATTTTCCTAAGGGCCCATTTGATAGGGAGAATTAATTTTGATAGAAAAGAAAGAAAGGGAATGAAAGGTAACAATTCCGGCCAAGTGCACATTTGGCATGTAAAGGAAGGAAAAGGAAAAGGATGGATTAAAAAAAAAGAGAAAAACAAACTACAAGATACAAAATATCCTAAACACCCTTTACATGTGAGAGAGAAAAAGCACCCTCATCTTCATCCCTCAACGCCAGTAAAACTTTTGATTAAAAAGTTTCAAGTGCACATCTACAGATCAACATTTCCAACAAAAGAAAATTCAGATCCACATTTCACAAGTATACAAATCAAAATAAAAAATAATAAAAAGCCAAAGAAAAAGAAGCTTCAACAGAGTCGCTAGGGATAAAGAGGAATGGAGGATGAAGGCAGAGACTGGATTGACCCTGCCGTTGGGGTAGGAAGAATAAGATGGCGCTTTCGCTAACTTTAGGCAGATTAATTGAATGAAGAACAAGCAATGTCGTTACTGATGAAGATGAACCAGCGGGATGCAACAAAGCAGATGAAGAAAGGAGAGCATCTGATAAGTGGAAGGCAGCAAAGGGTCTGAAGAACGAGGAAGATGAAGAAAATAGAGGGCAATTCTGGTCCTTTCTCAAATTTTGGCAATTCTGGTCCTTCCTCAAATTTTCCAACATAAGAAGATCCCTTCCCTTCCCTACTGGAAGGAAGAGTGGCTGCCACTTAGGATGGAAAATATATTTTTCCCCAAAAAATGATTCTGGCTACCAAACAGACATTCTTCCATATATTTTAAGGCTACCAAACAGCTCCTAACTAAATAATAGAATTTATCAGACGTTATTCTCTTTACAAAGTCAATAATAATAAATCACAAACATTTAATGACGACTTTGGACCAAAAGAAATATCAAACCTGTACGTGTGGTCAACAAAATCATCTATTAGAACAGGCCATGCACCTGTAAGGAAAAGAAAAGAAATTAGAATTTACTAGTGACCAAAATAACATGTCTATGTCCCCCTCCCCAACCAAAAAGGAAAAAGCATTTTTAATGGAGAATCATCAACCGGGACACAAGCCTTTTTATTTCTTCTTTTTTTAAAAAACAAAAAATTGTTCTAAAAACAGGAAATCAAACAAGTCCTTAGTATCTGGTTATTCCTATTAAGCACCTAACTATTCTTCAACAAGAAGAGACTTGCACAATTTAGCCAATGTCCGTATTCATTTGAAGTCATGAAGCGGAAAAGACAAATATTAGCATACACATTATTCAACGTTAAAAGCACAAAGGGACTAATAAACCATGCAAGTATTGTCACAAAATGAGAATGCATTGCACAGAAAGAGCAATGTAAGTGTACGTAAATCTGAATGTGAAGCTAAATATAATAAAGCACATCATAATAATACCTTCAGGATCATACCCTTCCAGATTCTCATGTGTACACAAGCTGAAAGCAAGTACTTGTTGCCAGGTATCCTCAGAGATGTTGTACCGTTGATTTTTCTAAGTATGATTCAATAGATCAGTTTCTTTGAAAGAAAAGATAAATAGCACAGCCATATCCTTCATCACAACATCAACAGTTCAAAAAAGAATGCACACCAAGTAGGAAAATAAAGACATAATATTCTATAAACATTAAGTTTGGTAAGCAAAGGTCTTAAATATGAACTATTCCAGAATTACTGGAACGGAACAATTGGTATTCCATTTTGCCCATCACACGCTCAAATAAAACCCTCTAATTCCTGTGAAGCAAAATTTTGCAGACAAGGTCACTTGGGATAACATCACAAATTGCATTAATAATTACTAACAATACTTGGAATAGCCAATGTATGAGCTGACAAATTGGCAAAAGCAATTTTGTCAAAGGACACAATTACCAAGCTAGTTTCTCCACATAATTTCAAGCGAAGTGACAAAACTACAAGGCAGCCTAAGTACATGATATAGATAGTGCAGCACAGAATTTGTAGCATATTGCTTTAAAGAATATACATCATATCTATGTATATACACACGGAACACATCAATTTTTAGCATAAAGCATTAATGTACCTCAACAAAGTCACACCATTGGTTAAGCAATCGAAACCGCCCAGCTAGAACCAATTTCCAAGCAGTTATTGCACTGCTTACAGCTGTAAATTATGAAGTTAAAAAGAAAAAGAAAACAAATGCAATAACCAGCATAATATGTACCAATTCACAAATTCGTAGAACTAAATTTGAGTGGAATGAAATAAACTTGAATACTTACTAATATTCTTTTGACCATTTTCTCGACACATGAAGAAAACAAAATCATAGAAGCAAGAGAATTCTGAAAAATCCACCTACAGAGCCCATATTTTGAATTAGAGATGTGATCTTATCGAACAAAACCATGAGAAGATGAAAGAGAGGTTCTTTGTATCCTGCTGTCTTTTTATTTATGCAACAAAGAAAGCACATACTTTCAGAATTTCACCATTTCCAATTTCCAAGAGTTTTAATGACAGTGGCAGAGAGGCTATTATACTAATCTTGCTACAGTTCTTAGTTCAGAATATCTTCCTACTACACAAAATAGGACATTTTGCATGGAGATTACACAGGTAGTCCAATAGTCCATACTTTAGGTAGAAAAGAAAAATAGTCTATAAATATCCTGGTTCTCATTGCCATCACCTTAATATGTTAATTTTAAGTTTAAAGGATCTTAGTTCAAACACTAAAGCTTTAGTTTGGTCTGCAGTGCTTGACATATTAACTTTATTAAACTTAGCAGCTAAACTGCACTCTAATAAAGTATTATTCATAGATGCCAACATCATCTAAACAAGCTTCATTGTCTTCCAACTGTTTTGTCACCTATCTTTTATGATGTTGGCCGAATTTGTTTTCTAGAGAAATGTGGGTATATCTTTCCATGCTTGAAGCTCTGTTAATGACTGCCATTATATGTTTAGTCACTGGTAGTAAGAGAGAAGGCAGAATCATGCGAAGATGTAACATGCTTTTGTAGTCATAGTATTCAGAGAGAAAGGAATGACAGAACCATTATACAGAGGTTTTAAACCTTAAAGCCTCTGTGGGATAGAACTGTTCATTTGGCTATGCTTTAGTGTCTTGCAGAGGATATTGTTACAGGTGTTTCTAAATTTGAGATTCAGAAAGACTTTGTTTAACTTCAAGTTGTAACTTGCCATTTGATGTCAAAAATAAAATTTCAGAAAGACTGTAAAATTATACTGCATTGAGTTTTGCTGTCCAGTTTACTCTTCTTGCAGATACTGGGATCCTAATAAAACTCGTTTGAAACTACAAAATGACATCTCGGACACACCACTGTAGTAATAATACTAGAAGAGAGAACAAAATATTATCTTAATGAGCAAAATATCTGAAGAGCAAACCTTACCGTCAAGTCAAGCCTCGGCATGAGCATTAAGAGTTCATCAAAAATTGTTACCCTGGCAAGTATCATGTTTCAAGAAAGTTAGAACCAGAAAAGAAAAGCTCCCACATAACGCAATTTTTGCTAAGTTCATATAATATAGGGAATATTAGTCTTTTGGTCTCTCAACTTTTAACCCAGTTATAACTCAGTCCCTGAACTATGACTCGATGCAACTCAGTCCTTATAGTTTTAATTTGATTGTAACTCAGTCTTTGAACTTTACTCACTGCAACTTAGTCCTTGAAATTTTATTCACTGCAACTCAGTCCTTGAAATTTTATTCACTGCAACTTAGTCCTTGAAATTTTATTCACTGCAACTTAGTCCCTATAATTTTAACCATTTTATAATTTAGTCCTTAGCCTTTTATTATATATATGATTTATTTTCAAAAAAATATGGACTAAATTATAAAATGGTTAAAAATATAGGGACTGAGTTTCAATGAGTCAAAGTTCATGGACTAAGTTACAACTGAATCAAAACTACAGGGACTGAGTTACATCGAGTCATAGTTCAGAAACTGAGTTACAACTAGGTTAAAAGTTAAAGAACCAAAAGATTAATTTTCCCTATAATATATTCTTACACTTACCATGGTCATAAAAATCATACAGTTGTAAGACACGCACAAGAACATGACAATTAGCTGGACTGGATAAACAAATCCATTCAAATAGAAGCAAAAGTTCAATCAGGATTACACTGTGGAACACCCTAGACCCAAAAACTGGCAGGATTGAGTTGACGTCCTCATTCCAACCAGATACCAGTACTAGAAGCATAACTAACACAATAAGAAAAATATACATAATCATTGAAGATTGGCATACAAGAAAACTAAGTTCCCTTTTGTGAGTGATGGATAATCAAGAAATATTGGGTGAGTTGATTTGGTGAGCAATAAGACAAGAAAGAACAAGGGAGTACAATTGGCAAGTGAAAGAATATTTAATAAAAATTGTATGATTAATGAGCTATCTTGGTACAGAATCAAATTTGATTTCAGATTAAATGACCGCAGGGGAATTTCTACAAACTCTTATTTATTAGTTAGCAAACGCATCCAGGCCAGCCTTTTTTCTAATGGGGTAAAACATTAAATCTCACATTAAAAATATTGGTTAAACAATTGTTTGTCCTTGACGCCCCATCTCAAAACCCATGTTTCTGTCCCAGTTCTTATTTGCTGGAAAAGTAAGCAGGTTAACATCGAAGTTATTTCAAAGTACATTTTTTTGTCCTTGTATCATATTGTTTCTTACTTTAGCACTTTGATTTACTCAAGCGAGTGCCTTTCTAGCACCATTTGCATGCAGGGCTTTACAAGTCTAGCGTCTTGATGGCACCTTTAGCCTTTAACATCCCATTAAAAAAGGTAAGTTGCTGAGATAAAAGTTTCTCTCTTTTGTCAGAGAAACAATGAAAAATCTCCCATGCCCTACCTTGGTTTCCAATGAATTTATTAAAAAAAAAAAAAAAGGAACAGTTTCGGTAATAGGGGTCCAAAGCTTTGGAAGCTAAAACAGAAATAAGATTACGTGCCACCAACTAGCCAACATCTGCAAGTTATGCATCACGCAAAGAAGGACAGGAAAGATTGGGCAAAGCAATGGACAATTTAAAGCAGGCAGTTAATCCATGCAAGTGAAAACTCTTGTGCATGGTTTTAATATCAATTCCTACTTGAAGTTTGAAGTTTCCAAAAATCTGCACAAAAGGACACATCCATACCCTATAAGAACTCTGGACCCAGCTAATCTTAAGAGCTCTGCCAATGCCTCCCTCGGGTGTCTAGCCTTCTGAAGGTGGTCTTGCCTGTAGCCCTCTTCCGCATGAAGATGCGTATTTCCTGCTTTAATGTCTGCAGAAGATGCTCAAAAGTCACATAAATGACCACAAAACACCGGGCGCTTCCTTTGTCTAGGTCTTGGACCCAATTCCACTCGGTAAAATAAAGGATGGCATTTTACTTTCACATTGCACTTAAAAAATAAAGCCCTCAGCCTCCACGATTTTTTTAAGAAGAAGTAATTCATTTAGGAAGGAAACAATCTCCCATAGCATGCGCCGTAGCACAATACTCTGTTTTGAGACCCTGACATTCAAAGATGCCCGCGAATTGCACTAAATGCGGTGTTGCCGATGAATGGTAAGCGAGAAAGAAAAAGAAAAGGCCTGTGTTTCATAATAGCCGAGAAACTAAACAAGGAGTTCAGAATCAAATAATGGCAACAAACCAATAGGATCTTCAAGTGTCAATGGAAAAATAGACTAGCTAGTGCGATACAGAACCCCAATTTCATAATGTTCTCGGACCAATAAAACCGCTGAAAAATAATGAAATCGTGGTGAAGTATTTCAAAAAGGAACTCACCACGGTATCGACGATATATCTCAAAGATGTCGATCCGAGTGGAAGCCAATGGATCCATGGATCAACTCGCCTACGAAGCAGCCGGAGATAGCAGCAAGGGCTGAAAAGGATATAGAGAGAAGCAAACCCTGTGCTGAAATTCAAGCACACTGCTTCGGAGGGAGCCAGACCGTATCCAATCTCTCTCTCCCACCGCTAGGCTTCAGTTCATCGTCTTCTCCACGTCTGGGTTTTGAGTGCCCGGATGGTGCGGAAAGGAGAGATATAAATATTATTCCATTTAATATATATATATAAATGGGAAAGTGTTTTTGAAAATTAAAAAAATAAAATATATACTATTAAAGTTTGTAAGAGAAGTTTTAACCGACTTAAAACAACGTTTCTAATTCTAAAGACATTTATGAAAGGAAGTTAAATATGCTCAAATTCGTTTTAGATCTCCGACAGGATTGAGGAGGAAATTTAAAAGGAAACATAAAAATGGAGAAATAAATAAAAAAGAGGGAAAAACTAAACAGAGGTTCAATTTGTTGTACCGTTGTTTTCCTGAGTAAGGCGCTCGATTCTTGATTTGCTCTGTCGGTAGGGACCGAGTGGCCAAACAAAGGAACAAACTCGTGCACTGTATTTGCTCCGTCCTCTCCTTTTCAATTTGTATGCCTGAAATTTAATAATATCCATGACACCCCCACTTTCATATATTTATATTTTTTTTCAAGAATTAGTCGGCATTTATCCCCATCATTTTATGAAAGATTAATCTCTTCTATTAGATTCAATCTCGTTGATATTTTTACTTTCAATTCATTTAAATTTCTTTCTATTAGAGGCAAATCAGTTTAAAGTATTATCTGTCACTAAATGTAAATACTTTTTTTATCAATGATTCAAATCATGATTCACCATATTACGAGAAATTAACCATTTTTTCTGAATGTAACTATTTGTTGTTTCTACAGTTGGTTTCAGTGTCTTAAAGAAGAAGATGCATGCAAGTTGCAAGTAATGGGTCCTAGAGCATAGATTATACTATGACTATGGTGTGAGAGGGTCCACAAACACCGAAATGCCTTCTCCTTTCCTGCCTCATTTGCCTTATTCCATCCATTAACATATTGCATAAAGCTTACACTGTATGTGACATTGTTTGCAACTCATAAAAAGAACATCGTTTATTTTATATTTTATATTTTATATGGGTTGATTTGAATTTAAAAGAATTTATTGGGTAAAAATATTCGATTGCGCATCTCATTGTGAAATAAAAAACTCCTCACTTTGAGCATGCAAAAAAAGGACAACTTGTAGAATCTATATGCTTGTATAAGGCTTTATTACAACTGTGTTGGCAAAAAAACAAAATGTTTTAGTACAACTCAGTTGTGTGCTACACACAACATTTAAGAAAGCAAAAGGTTGTGTTATCAAACAACATGTGAATAGGTTGGTTTAAGATTATATTCTATAACAAAAATATAAAATTAAATGAATACGAACTGAAACTTACTAATGACTCTTGCAATTATAATCACAATTTTTGAATTTTATGTGTAAGTCTATGGCAATTTGAGCTTTTTTGGTTATTAACAGGCAATGAAGCCTGCATCATTGTTGGTCAAAATAAATCTAACACAATCTATTATATATCAACATATTATCGTCATAATTAAAAAAATGAAGAAAAATTACATTTGAAGATTTAAACCTAATAAAAACCATACTAAAATATTTTTAATAAATAATTAACCTCGAGAATAAGAGTTATAAATGTTATACCTTTTCAAAAACAAAAATTGTAACCCTAACCTACCATTAGGGACACACTCCACCAATTGAGTCAATGCTTTTTGAATACTTAATTAAATATTAAAGGTAAAATTATACTTTTAATCTTTTAATTTTATGTAAGGTTTCAATTTGATTCATTAATTCCTTTTATAAGGTATTTTGAGACGTCTAACAATAATATCATCAGTGTCAAATGAAAAATATATTTTCATGCGAATTATATTTTATTTTTAAAATTAATGTCAATATCTATCACTATTCTTAAAAGAGCTATCAGACTATGTACACAAATGTGCGAATAATCTATATAACAAACGTGATTTCACCTATTAAAATAACTATGAACTATATTATACTATAGGGGAAATTATGTATAGGTTTCAAATAACAAAAAAATAACATCATATCCTTGGAAATCATGAAATTGACTTCTTACACTTTGTTATTTGAATTGAAATCCGAAAGAAAAATGTGTAAAGGAAAATAAAGCAAAAATATTTTTTCACATTTGCAGTTAATGTCATATAATCTTATAGGATTTTAGTTTAAATTTATGATTTTCAATGATGTGATGGTAACTTTTACAATTCTTCAAGACATTTGTAATTTATCTAAATGAATTAGTTAAATGAAAAATAATAAATATAAGAAATGAAATAAATTGGAGCGGCTAAATTAAATCAATTATTTATATGTAAAATTAAGATACCGGGTAGAAGCGAAGCAAAAAGCGTGTTAAGTTATATCGCTATTAAATTAAATATAACAAAAGGGAGGGTCGCAATCCGTATATTCAAATCAAGGAAGAAAATGTTTCTGACATGAGGGAACAAGTTCCTCCGAAACGTTCTTGATCCCTCCGATGCGACGTTATGGCCAACCTTTTCTTTTCTATTAACTTGCATTTTCTCTTCATTCCTTCTCCCCCAAAATTTTCAATTCAACACTGTGCACAAGCGCAGCTCCTCTCCTCTCCTCTTCTCTCCCCTCTCCCTATCCCTTCCAACGAAACATGTCGTCTGATTCTGATGCCTCCTACCCCAATCCTTCATCTTCGTCTCCATTGCAATTGGACGATCCCCAAATGCGAAGATTGTCCATGCTCCTCCCTCTGCTTCTCAGTTTAGCACCTCCTCGCCAGAACTCAGAATTCGACACCGCTAGCCACCGTGGTCGAGTCCGGATCATCATAGTTGACCCTTCAGCGGGAGCCATGATCGTGATCGAAGGCTCCGGAGATCTCCAATCCGTGCTTCAAGGCCTATCGGGGAAGCCCGGAGTGTTGCCGGCATCCAAGGACTCGATTCGGGCCATGCCCAGAGTGGTGGTGACCGAAGAAGGCACGGATTGTTCGATCTGCTTGGAAGCTTACGAAGTCGGCGGCGAAGCCAGGGAAATGCCTTGCAAGCACAAATTCCACTCCGGCTGTATTGAGAAGTGGTTAGGGCTTCACGGGTCTTGCCCAATCTGCCGATATGCCATGCCGGCGGAGGAGGAAAACACTAGCATCACCGTCAGCGAGGGCGAGGAAGATGGCGGGGAGAGGAGGGAGAGCGGTGAGGGGTTGGTATCCGTGAGTGTATGGGTGAGGTCCCTGCACGAAGATGACGACGACGATGACGACGACGATCCGATGGAAGTGGATTCGGACTCGGATCATGGATCCGGGAGATCCAATAATGATTCTCGAGAAGGAAATTCAGCAGGGGATGAGGACTCGTGGATGATGATGGATCAAGAGGCACAAGACATGGAATTCTGAGAAAGGAGGAATGAGTCTATCTTACTTGAGAGTTGAGATAGGCTCTCACCTTAAATCTGGATATGTGAAGAAAATGGAAGGGGCTAATGATGTATGCAATTACGGCAAAAACAAAAAAAAAAAAACAGGTTCTGTGTTCAATGTATTCTGTTGATGTAAGGATGATTTGGGTGTTAGTCATGTTGGATTTGTGAATGCAAGTTTTCTATTAAGATTTTTGGATGTTTGAGAAGATGAGAGGGACAGAGGGACGATGGTGATTTAATTAAGAAGAGGGGACGTGGAATGAGGTGGACTTGCTTACGTCTGAGATTCCCAAGAAAGCCTGTCAAAACAGGCAGTTTCCTGCCTAATTAGCTAATAATTGGACTTGGAATTGCCCTCCCTGAGGGTTTAGGCTCCTGTGGTCGCCTGTTTGAAGGAGTTTGGACGCTCATAGAGAGCATCCTACCTAAACTCTAAATCAAGACATCTAAGATTGAATTTGGATGAGGTTTATTATTTTCATTTTATTTTTTTTTTAAATAAATTATTTTAATATGTATAAAATTCAAAATCAAAATAATACTTGATCTATCAGCTTTTGTAAGAAAATTATTAATTAGACATCAGATCTCAACTTAACTATAAACACCATGGTAATGCATACCGAAGCTTATTCCACCTAATTGTTCTGCAATCTTGAATAAATGCGGCCTATAACAATTCCAAGACATAACAAGACCGAATTTTTTAAACCAAATTATCTCGGTCCTTTTTATATAAATATTGTATCATTATCAAGTCTTAATAAACCGATTGGTACATGGAAGAGATTTTTGTGAAAGTGGAAGTGAGTTCTAAAATTTGTTTAGTATGACTATAAAAGTATAATATAAATTTTAATCCAGATATTAATTTTAATATAAAAAATATTTAAATACTCTCAACAAAATAAATTCCTCCCCGTTGCATCGACTACCAGTGAGAGAAGAGGAGGAGGCGATGCCATCATCACAGATTTGACAATGAGAGAGGAGGAGGAGGTGATGCCATCGGAAGTGGAGGTGCCGACACCTCTCTTGCAAATCTGATAGTGAAAGAGGAGGAGGGAGATAGTGCCCCCATCATAGATCTGAGAGTGAGAGAGGAGGAGGAGATGATGCTATTGGAAGTAGAGGAGGCAACGCCTCCGTCACATATCTAACAGTGAGAAAGGAGGAGGAAGCGATGCCATCGAAAGTGGAGGAAAGCCATCGCAAGCCATTTGCGGCCACTGTCCTCCACCACCTTCACCATCTTCCTAACATCATTTGTCGTCCTTGCCAAAGAATACGAAGACAAATGAGGAAGATGAAGATGCTTGTGTCGCCAAAGAATGGATAGGTATGTTAGAGAGGGAGACCGGAGGATGAAGACACCTTTATGGGTCGGAGATGAAGATGAAGATACCTGTGTGCACTATAAATGAAGATGAATATGCCTGTATGGGCTGAAGAGGAATGGTAGAATTGTAAATTGATAAAATGTTGAAGGTTATAATAGGAAGAAAATCTCACTCCTATATAACTCAAACCAATTTTATGGGGTAGGTTATGGAATCAAGTTCTAATTTTTTTTTTGGAAATGTCAATTTTATAGAATTGAGCTCCAATAAAATAAACAGTCCATTTTTTCATTTTTCACCCAAATTCCAATTCCAAACCTTCATTTCTAGTGTACCAAAAGCAGCATAACATTATTATTGAATCTCAGAGTAACAATTATCACAGGCTTTGAATATTTTTTTAGGGTTAAACTAACTTTTTATTCCTATAGTTTCCCTCAATTTGGGTTTTGGTCTCTATAGTTTCAAAGTTTTGTTTTTGGTCCCAGAAGTTTAGTTCGTTTCATACTGTTAGTCCATATAGTTTCAAAAGGACCTAAATCTGAAGTTAACGCTGTTAAAGTTGTTGACGTATCACTAATGCCGTTATCTTTACTGATGTGGCCTGATGACTTAATACGGTTAATGCTTATGTGGACTGGTCAAAACTACTTTTGGTCCATATAGTTTGCACTAATTTAGATTTTGGTCCCTAAAGTTTAAAAATTTTGGTTTTGATCCCTGAAATATATTCTGTCGAAAAATGTTAGTTCTCATACTTTTAAAATGAGTCAAATCAAATATTAATGCCGTTAATTTTTCTTATGGGTTATTGACTCTATTAATTATGGTTAAATACTTTAATAACCCAAAAATCTTATGTTCCAATCTTAATAAATAATTGACTCTATTGAGTTTACCATAATAGAACTCAATAAGTAACACATACTTATTCGACACTATATTTTGATTTCGTCCTTTGAAAATAAACATCTACTATAACAATTTCATCTCCATGTCAAGATATTTAATGAGAAAATGAAAAATCAATTTTATTTATTTCGTACCTTTCGCTCAATGAGAAAATGGGTCAAATTCTATAGGATCTAACCTATGGGATATGTTCCTTACAATCGAATCATCGATACAATATACTAAAAAAAAAACTCAACATATTTGATATATTTCTCTTTGCATGAGATCTCAATTTTAACAATGTTTTCATTAGATATCTTGACACAGAGATGGAATTATTAGAGCGGATATTCATTTTCGAATGGAAGAATCAAAATCTAATGTTGAATAAATAAGTATAACTGTTGAGTTTTATTGTAGCGAACTCAATGGAGTTAGTTATTTATTAAGAGCGGAATATAAGATTTTTAGGTTATTAAGGTATTTCACCATAATTAATAGAGTCAGTGACTAATAAGCAAAATTAACAGTGTTAATATTTGGTTTAAGTCCCTTTAAAACTACGGGGACCAATATTTTTTGACAGAGTAAATTTCAAGGATTAAAACCAAAACTTTTAAACTTTAAGAACCACAACCTAAATTATGGCAAATTATAGGGATAAAAAATAGGTTTGACCAGTCCACATAAACATTAAGCATATCTAATCATCAGGCCACGTCAGTAAAGATAATAGCGTTAGTGACACGTCAGCAATTTTAACGGCGTTAACTTTGGATTTAGGTTCTTTTGAAACTATAAAGACTAACGTTGTCAAACGTACTAAACTTCAGGGACTAAAACTAAAATTTTAAAACTATAGGGATTAAAACCCAAATTGAAGAAAATTATGAGAAAAAAAATTAGTTTAACTTTTTTTTTTTACTCTTGTTATCATTTTGGCCTGAGTTACACAAAAACATTAAATAGTGAATCTGAATAGATTGAAAAATTGTTAATACATAATTACCCTCACAGGTAAGCTTCTAACTACAATTTTGCAACCAGCTAATTTGTTTACAATAAATTCATGTATAGTTTATGGAAAAAAAAAAGCCGAAAACAATAGAGATCATGCAGGGGTTTTATTAGCGTAACTCGGAAAAGAAATTTAAAACTTTACAACCATATATCTACGTATTAGCATTTCCCTAGCTGAACAAACGAAAAATGGTTCCTAGCTACTCCTGCAAAAATTCTCGGCAACACATTACGCAAGATCTCAATATGTTGCCTTGATCCCGCTTCGTAGTGCCCCCCTATGTATTGGTCTAGCATCGAATAGACACTAACAGTGAAGTACTTGTGTTATGAACAAGCTCCATCACCAATCCTCACCAGTAGTCACCACAAGAACAAGTCCCATTTCTGAAATGGTGGAACCTACTAGCATCCCTCAACACAATTCCCCGTCCAGTAACCTTCGCTATGTATTTAATCGCATTGTGGCAGTCACTACAAATGCGATGGCTCTGAGTTATCTGCAGAGGCATCCATTCTTTAGTGCTGATCAATCCAAAAGCTATTGCTAATTTCTCGCTATGGTATTTCAATACGCGCTGTTCTTCTTCATCTACATCGGGAAGCAGAGTTCTGTCCTCAACATTGTAACCGTGTCTTGATATCTCCAGCATCAGATTGTCGACTTTTTGGTATATTTCTTTCGCTCTCGGGTGGGATTTATCTCCAGAAACGAAAGCAAATGGCTGTTTCTTAACTTCAATCCAAGTACATGCTGGGAGCATTCTTAAACCCTTCCTCTTTAAGGTCTGAACCACACCAGCAGCTTCCTTCAATTTGCCAGCTCTGTTATATATATTCAAGAGCACCACATAATTACTCAGCTTCTCAGGCTCCATTCCATATAGTTTCTCAGCCGCAAACTTCCCAAGCTCTAAATTCTCGTTCATACGGCATGCTGTCAGCAAAGCCGCCCACATGTTAGTTGTTGGTTTAAAAGGCGCACTTCTGATTAATGCGAAAGCCTCATCTAAAAGGCCCTCTCTACCTAACAATTCGATCATACACGTGTAATGCATTGCTCGGGGCTTAATCCTATGGTCTCGACTCATTGATTGAAAAATCTCCCAACCTCTTTCTGATAATCCTGAATAACTGCAAGCAGACAAGACAGCAAGAAAAGTGACATGGTTGGGAATAATCCCTTCTCGAAGCATCTGCTCAAACATACTTACTGCTTCATCGCCCTGACCATGATTGCCATATCCACCAATCAATGCATTCCAAGATATAACATTCTTGGAAGGCATCCTGTTAAAAACATGTCGAGCATCTTCCATCCTACCCCATTTGCTATAGAAGTCCACGAGAGCTGTGTTAGCCACTATGTCAGAACCAAAACCATGACGAACTAAAGCAGCATGAGCTTGTTTTGCATGTTCCAGTGAGGCCAATCTTGCGCATATTCTTACAACTATTGAAAATGTAAAATGATCCATTTTTACACCACAATCGCGCATCTCGTAATACATTTCCAGAGCTTCCTCACTATAACCATGAAGCGCATAACCGGCAATAATGGAATTCCATCCTACAGTTGTCTTTTCTGGCATTAAATCAAACACAAATTGAGCATCTTCAATGACGCCACACTTACTATACATGTCAATCAGTGCACAAGACACAAATATATCTTCACCCACACCCATTTTCAGAGCGCATGAGTGAAACTGCCTTCCTACTTGAACGAGACTCAATCCAGCAGATGCTCGAACCATGGTAGCGAATGTGCGAGAACAACCATCAGAAACCTCTTCCCACATTATTAGAAATAATCTAACGGCTTCCATGTATCTTCCAGAGTCGACAAGTCCCGCCAGGATTGTGTTCCAGGATAACAAGTTCCTCTCAGGCATTTCATCGAACAATTTACACGCATCGACCATCATACCGCATTTCACGTGCATTAGCATCACTCTATTCCTCATATACAGATCTGGCTCAAACCCATTAGTAACCATGTAACTGAACACCCTCTTGACTCCTCTGATCGATTTCAGACTAATGCAAGCACTCACTAAAGCATCGTACGTGCTGCTCCCCACATCATAACCGCTCTGGAGCTCCAAGAATTCAAACAATTCCATTGCCTCACGGTACCTACTGCACAAAACCAGCTTCTCTATCTGACTACATAGTCCTGGAGGGGGTCTTTTAATCCTGGAATTCTCCAAGATTGGTTCTTCTCCTTCATCAAAGCCGATTTTCGAAGGTTTTGGCATAGGCCGCCGGGGTCGCAACCCTGGTTCCATTGAAGAACAATGGATCCGCGAAGAAGCTTTCCTCCATTTTCCTCCTTTCAAGAGACATTTATTGGACGAAAATGCAAATCCAGGAGTAGTTTGGATCTGATCGAACGACAATGTTTGATGACGGGAGAGGGGGATTTCCATGTCTCGGGAATAAGAAGCGAATATAAAAGAGGGCAAGAAGAAAGGAAAAGAGAGAGAGAAGGAATAAGCAGGAAGGCGATGATAATGGAGAAGGAGGAGGGAGTGAATGTGACTTCATGTTGGGCTAGGAGGAGGTGAGGGAAGTGAAGAAGAGAAGAGCGTAGGGAGGAGTCGGCATCGAGGAGTCCGCCAGATTTGGACAACGAGAAGTGAGTTAGGTTTGGTAGTTGTAAAGATGATGAAATCAAATCACCGCGATATTTCCTATGCTCATCTCCAAATCCACTGGAATGATATGCTCTGCTTTCTGCTTCTCAATTCCACATAGAACCTAACGTCCTAAGTCCTAACCTCCACCTGCCATCTCATTTTACTCATATTTTCAATAGTATGGGTTGAAACGAGCTTATTACTGAGAACTGAGAAGATTGACTTGTCAGAATTTTTATATCATATAAATTAGTGGAAAATGTTTAAAAATTTTATTGGTTAAAAAAATCTGAATTCAAATACTGGTACTACTTTTTATATATGAAATTTTGGAAAGTATACAGAAAAACATACCAGATAACTTTGATCACAGCAATTTTTAAATATGAAAATGTCACTAATTTTTCTTAGTAGAACATTTTGTTATAAAGAACATTTTTAATTATGCAATTGCAATCCACGCAAGATTGCAATTGCAATAAAGAAGAGGGACAGAGAGATAGTGAATAATTTGAGAAATTAAAGTAGTTGAAGTATGTACTATCCGAGGAAACAAGAAACAATGAACACAGTGCATGATGGGACGGAGGAAGGAAGATCCGGAGTGCATAACCATTCGATATGATATCCACACGAAAGCATAATATATATTTTTTTTTTAAATACTCGGACGATTATGTTAGTATTTAATTGGAGGAAGGATTGGTTCAGGAGTGAAGATGAAAGGTCAGGCACGCACGCAAATAGAAGGTTTTGTTCATCAAATTCTTTCCATGCATGGGGATTAGGAAGGGGTGCAGGCTAGCAGATCGGTTAGCAGATAAAGCACAGGAGATTATGCATTTCAGTGTCTGCTACACTGTGTAGCTATTTTCTACAGTGGATCTAAAACCAATGTTATTTATTTTTAGTATTTAGAAAAGACAAAAAAAAAAAAACACCATCATTCTACTCAATCCGAGGTAAATATGTGAAAAGTAATTATATGCAATCGAAGGTAAGTATGTGAGAGATGTTTTATCTCGATTTATGTAAAAATGATTTCAAAAGATATTTTAGGAGGTTTCCAAACATGCTTATTAATACTGTGCTACTCACCCCAAAATGATATGCCGGCAGGGCCGTTGGAGTCCATCAGAGAGCTAGTACATTCTCAAGCAATGTTTATAGAACCTTTCCAAACTTGCAACAAAAATGTAGTGAAAGCTCAATCTCGAAGTACAATGATCAGGAAACATCTGGTGGATTAATCCTTTTGGGTTCTTTTTGGAATTTACGAAGAAGACAAAGCAAAATTCACAGCTAAGGTAAAAGGTGGGGGAACTTTTTGGACCTCAGAAAAATGATGGCAGGTAAGGCAGAATTGGTAATAACCGAATAGGTTACAACAATTCCCTGATCTTGAAATAGTACTGTCTTGCTTTTAGGCCCAACAAAAGCACTTCTCATTCCCTGGTGTATGTAATTTTCCCTTCAATTGTCAACCAATGAAAAACATCAATGCAATGCTGTCCTGTAACAATTTAACGGAAGTTTCTGCGGATTCTGCAAAGATGGGGTCAAAAGTGTACTGGTGTACTTGCAAAATATGAACTCATAGTGATTGGGCAAAATGCCACGCAAAAAACTTGCACTACGCATCAGGCAACAGTGGGAGACATGATTGAAAACAGGAACCATAAGCGTCACATGTGTGTCTGTATATATATATATATAGAGAGAGAGAGAGAGAGAGAGGCGCACACACAGCGAAACACTGCCCATATCAGAGACTAAATTGAGGACAAATTCTAGTTGGACATCTGGGTCTAAGTGGCAAATCAGGCAATGAAACAACTTACATAGATGATGATAGTTAAATTCACATGCTCTGCTTAGAATGTTCATCAGGGTCCAAGCATTACAGTAAAATAAAGAACATCTCTAGATTGGAACTTGACAAGGTTCAAATGTATGTTCATGATGATACCAGATAACCGGAATAACAATTTTCTCTATTATAACATGTTAATCACAAGATACTGTGGACATCGATCCCCAAACTGATATTACTGCGATCATGAGGAATAATTATATTCATATACCTAAAACAAGAAGTAATCCCCAGAAGCACATTTAATAGGGGGGCTATTATATTTCAAGGGGTGATAAATTCATTATGATCCATATTTCATTACAAGCTTACAACTTATCGCCAAGAGGGCTTATTTAAAGATGGCCTGGGCTAGTTCCCTATTAGATAGACCGAGAAGGCCTACAAAGTTCTCATCTCATGTATGATCCTACTTCCTGATCTTTCGATGCTTCTTGGGACCTGGAACTTGCAATCTACCAACAGAACACCCACACTTTGCCCTGAGAATAAGAACAGCCCTTCCATTTGGGGGTGCCATCTTCCTGAGTTGAGCTTCCAATTCCCTGTTTTGATGGCGAGCCAATTCAAACAAGCCCTTCCTGAATCCATCTCCATCTGTTCCCAGTGAAGCTGAATTTTTCACGCAATCCTCTGTCTCCAGTTGAATGTCAAATTCAACGGAATTTTTCAGGCCCTTGCAACTGGGATTCCCACATTTTCTACCCGCCCATGTCACAACTAAGAAGGTAGCCAGTACAGCAGAAGAAACACTAAGTCCTATAGAGATGTAGATCAATGGAGCCACAGCAAACTCCTCTTTCACCGCATCCACGATTGTCCCACCAATCTCAACAGATTTAATTATTAAAATATGAATGTAGGGAAATAACAAGAATCCGCACGCGCCAATTACAGCGATTAATATCACTAAATCGACCACAGCAAATCGAGATCGAGACCGATCGCATGGTGGAATTTGCAGACTATTGAAAGAAGTGGGCACCTTCCTATTTCGCAGGATGTTATTGCTTCGCCTCGATTTAGAACCGAAGTCGGCTGAGCAACTAGAGTTCGCCATAGCAGGGGGCTGATCAACGGACTTGCACAGCGAGAGAGAGTTGTCGAAATAGAACATTTCATATAGAACACAGAAATTGAATCCAATAAACGATCGAACCCCCACCAGAAAAAAAAATCACAGATTAATACGATCAATCTAGATCAGAATCGGATCGATCCAAATAGTTGAAATTAAAAGAGAAGAAACTGAAGTAATCCAGAAGATCGAAAGATGTCGGTGCCCAGATGCATCAATCTCTTTTTCTCCCCCACCTTTCAAGCAAAGCTCGAATCCAATATTTGATGCAACCTAAGAGTTACTTCAAAATTGAATAGACAGAAGGCCAAAACAGCAAAACTGATAGACGTGTAAAAAATGGGGTCTGAAGCCGGCCTGAAGAGTTCCAAAGCGAAAGAGGAAGAATCAGAGAGGACAAGGGAGAGTCATTACTAGTCTCTGTGTGTGTGTCATCGCGATTCACCAGTTCGCAAATGAATCGTACAGAAGCTCGTTTTGCTGCTGTAAGTTGTACGAATAACTGGTATCAAAACAATAGGCATGCGAGGGCGGCGAACGAGGATTGAGTTACGTCGTGGGCTGTTTCCGAAATGGGCTTGGATTTGCTTTTTTGGACTTCAAATTATTATATTTTCAAATGATTTGGTGGGCCACATTTATAGGCTGGCCCTACTGTGGCCCACCTCTCCGGTGGAAATATAATCAATTACCTAATCATATAGAATACTCTTTATCGCTATATTTTAAAAATATATCAGCAATGAATAGTGAAATTCATTTCATAAAGTTGATGTGATGTAATGGAGAAAAGGTTTAGTTGATTAAGTAGTTACAATACATTTGATTAATGGATAAATAAATGTTTATAATGAGAACCAAAGCATAAAGGTGAGTGCAGCATGTCATGATGGAAAACAAAGGAAAGCTAGAAGAGGGATTGAGAGATATATAATTAAGATGAGGTTACAATTTAATTGGGGTAAAATGTGAAGTTTTATATTTGTCAACAAATTCATTGGCTCCAATGAATTTTAACAAATATAGTTGGAAATTTTAAGTTATTATAGCCTCTTGCTCTACCATTTTGAATTGCCACAAGCAGATGTGCTTATTGAAAAGAACAGTTGGTTATATTATTGAGTAAAGTAGTAAATATAACTCTAATCTTATTTCTCCGGTGTATTCAGCACCTTAATCTTATTTTTTTTGGAGCAATTTTGGCCCTCATGTTTTAATTTGGTGCAATTTCATCAATCCTCCTAGTTCCGTTAGCTTTTAACCACTTTTTTTTAGAAAAAATTAATCTTTTAGTCCTTAACTTTTAACTTACTCATAATATAGCCTCTCAAGCTATTTTAAGAGATCAACCTAATAAAATATGAGCTTCCAAGTCCTTTCAACAATTTTTCATGGGAATTTCATAAATTAAGTTTATTTACAATAATTCACCCATTTAAAATCAGAAAGATCATATTTTCTTTTAGAATTAGTTTAAGGTCAAAACAATGAAAATTTTTCACTATATCAGAATTTCATGTAAACAACTTATATGATTCAGTTTTTTATTAGGATTTCAAAAATGAAATTAATTTTTCAAAATTCATCCATTTTGGCCCAGAAAGGCCACATCTTATTTTAGAGCTAGTCATTGGACCAGTGTTATATTTGCCACTTTATCCTATATAAATTGCACCAAATTAAAAACATGAGAGTCAAAATTGTACCGAAAAAAATATTAGGGTATTGGGTGCATTTAAAAAATAAGATCAGGATTATATTTACTATTATACCCTATATAATTTTTAAACTAGCAACAATATAAAGAAACTATAGGATATTATTTACACTATAAAGTAGGTTATACATTTAGAATAAGAAGACTAACATGACTCCTAACTTGTGACATTGATACATATTCCTATTAGTTGAATAAAAGAACATGGCAAAAACAAATCTAACCATTATTGCTCTTTTTTCTCCTTAGATAACTAAACACTCCTCTTAAAATTTTTTGAAGTATAAGGTTGTGAATTCAAAAAATATGTTGAAAGTGTGAGTTATGAACAAAGAAAAAAAAACACAGCCCACCAAATTTTTACATGAAGAAGTATGTATGAATCCAATGTATCATTACACATATTACTCAAATCTCCTCATATAGTAACCTCCAAGTTTCATGGAGATTCTAACAGGACATCGAATCGCAGACAAACAATTTTGTTGAAATAGTCTTTTCCTTTACGCGCATTACACCAACAATTTCAACTTCCGGCTCTATTTATTAGAGCATTATTCTTCCCCCGGGGCCCACCCCAACAAAAAAAAAATGAAATGAAATAAAATAAAATGATATTCATCACAACTCAGTTCACATTATTAAGCTAGAAAAAAATTGGTCGTCGCACAGCCGCTAGCACACCATTTCAGCACGTACAACACACACACACACATTAAAGAAGCCCTCGATTTTAGCCAATGGGACTGCGTCTAAATTATTCTGAAATAATATGACTCCGGCTAGGGGTGGAAACAGGCCAGGCGGCCTGCGGCCTGGCCTGTAAAAGCCTATACAGACCAGGCCTTTTACAGGCCCAGGCCGCCTGGGAGGCCTGTTTCCCAAAACAGGCCCAGGCCCAGGCCGCGTGACAGGCCTGTCAGGCGGCCTGGGCCTGTTTTTTTTTTTAAATATAAGGGCCTGTTTGGATTGTTCAATTTTCATTGTAGTATTTTGTCTAGGATTTGATTTTACTTATTCTAAACAAGTAAATTTTTGTTTGTTAACATCCAAACCTATTCTAAATAAATAAATTTATGATACCATATGTTATAGATATTACTTGTTAAATTATGTTATGATCTACTGATATGAATTTGATTTATTTTTTACTAGGTGTTCGAACAAAAAGAAATCATATTGAAAATTTGATGTTTTGTAGTTAGTAGCTATGCTTTGTTAGTGTTAAACAATTGTTGTAATAATGGACATTTCATGTTCCTTAAGTTGTTGTATTATTAGATTGTGTCTTATTGATTAATTAGATTTTAATATTTTTTTTATGTA
>QFDD01000721.1:0-34144 GCA_006871305.1 Vachellia collinsii
ATCGTGGTTGGTTCTGTTAAAAATGGTTCAGCTCCAACTCAGCCCCACTAAGTGGTTTCTTAGGAAACTTAACCTTCGATTTAGAATGTTTTCCTTTTAACTTTGGATCTTAGTACCCTAAAGCTTGTGTGCATAGACAATCTAGGCCTGCATACAGAGTATCCCTGGGGTCAGTAAGATACTTGGGCAAGTCCATTGAAGCAAGAGATGCTGCTTTGCCATATTTTGAAGCAATACTAGAAAATTGACAGAGTTCGTATTTTTTTTTTCCAGCATGTATTTTTTGAATTATAATGCCTGGAATAAAATCTACTTGGTTAGGAGAATCATATTATGCTAACTCTCCGACTGGTGTGATACATCCTATTTGTTTAAGGTTTTTGTTAATCACAATTTTAGATGCATTATGATGATTGAAGTGTCTCTGTTTCTGTAAAATTCATTTCTGTTGTCCTTATTAATTTTGACTTATTTATACCTTTGGTTCTGGGTTATGTTTATAGAATCTGAAGAATTAGTGTTAGTCAGTTATTCTAGGCGGTGCTTTGACATGAATATAGAGCATGAGAGCGACCTGATTTATACCAATGGTGCGAAATTAAATCAACTATTTTCCCTTCTCTTTTATTTTCAGGGTTACATTTTATGTCAATATACTGATAGAGATTATATCAAAGCGAGGCTCTGGTTGTAGTATGGTGGGGGCTTTTGATTTGAATGACCTTTTACAGAAACTCAACAGCCAGTAAGCTTTTCTTCACCACATCTCTTTCCCTCTCTTTTTCATATCCCTAATGATTTTGTTGTTGATATAATGTAGTTTTGAAAATTGAAGTTAAAAAATCTGATGGATAAAAGTGAACGTTTTCACATTCAAGAGCTGGCGTAGAATAATTTGGATTTCTTTGGTTTCAGTTATTCATAATCCAATTACACTGATTGGTGCGATTTTTTGAATGGCTTCAAATTTGGAACCTGTTGCAATTACATCTCAAAAACACGACCCTGCATGGAAGCATTGTCAAATGTTTAAGAATGGGGATAGGGTACAACTGAAATGTATATACTGTCTCAAGATGTTCAAGGGTGGTGGCATTCATAGAATTAAAGAGCATCTTGCTTGTCAAAAGGGTAATGCCTCTACTTGCAATCGTGTTCCACATGATGTTCGACTTCAAATGCAAAATAGCTTAGATGGTGTTGTGGTGAAAAAAAGGAAAAAGCAAAAAATTGAGGACGAGATTCTGAATGTTACTCCTATATCTACTGATGTAAGCACAATTGCCAATCAGGTTGATGTAAATGCCAGTCTTCAGTGTCTTCCAGTTCCAAATGCAGTTGAACACAACTCAACTTTGATAGTAAATCCTGACGAAGGAATGAGTGGAACTATAGAACGAAGAAAGAGGGTAAGAGGCAAGAATGATACATTAATGTACACAAACTCTGAGGTTGCTGCCTTGGATAAAAATGCTTTGTTTCCCCAAAAGGTAGACAACCGCATTCATATGGCTATAGGTCGGTTTCTGTATGATATTGGTGCACCTCCTGATGTTGTCAACTCAGTCTATTTTAAGCAAATGATTGAAGCAATTGCTTCTGGGGGCTCACGTGTTGAACGGCCCTCGTATCATGATCTTCGGGGTTGGATTTTAAAAAATAATGTGGAAGAAGTTAAGAGTGATATGGAAAGATGCAAGATGACATGGGCGAGAACTGGTTCTTCTATTTTGGTTGACCAGTGGAGCACAGAAACAGGTAGAATATTGCTAAGACTTTTGGCATATTGTCCTGAAGGTACAATCTTCCTGAGATCTGTTGATGTATCTGACGTTATAAATTTGTCGGATTTTCTTTTTGAGTTGATAAAACAAGTAGTAGAAGAAGTTGGAGTCACAAATGTCTTACAAGTGATTACGCCTGGTGAAGAACAATATGCTGTTGCAGGGAGACAACTGACTGACACTTTTCCTACCCTTTATTGGAGTCCTTCTGCAGCGTATTGTATTGATTTGATACTTGAGGATTTTGGAAATATTGAGTGGATTACTGCTGTGATTGAGCAAGCTAAATCTATAACAAGATTTGTCTACAATCACAGTGCGGTCTTAAATATGGTTAGAAGGTACACTTTAGGGAACGATATTGTGGATCCTTCTTTCTCACGCTTTGCAACAGACTTTACAACATTGAAACGAATGGTCGATCTTAAACACAATTTACAGGCTATGGTTACTTCTCAAGAGTGGATGGACTGTCCATATTCAAAGCAAACATCTGGGCTGGAAATGCTAGATTGCATAAGTAATCAGACATTTTGGTCCTCATGTGATCTGATTGTTCGTTTAACAGTTCCTCTCTTGCGAGTTCTGAGAATAACTGCAAGTGAGAAGAGACCAGCAATGGGATATGTTTATGCTGGAATGTACCGGGCCAAAGAAGCAATTAAGAAAGAACTTGTCAAGAGGGAAGATTATATGGTGTACTGGAGTATTATACATCACAGGTGGGAGCGTTTGTGTCATCATCCTCTTCATGCTGCCGGATTCTACCTTAATCCTAAGTTCTTCTATAGCATTCAAGGGGATATGCATAGTGAGATTCTCTCAGGGATGTTTGATTGCATAGAGAGGTTGGTCTCTGATACAAGAATTCAAGATAAAATTATCAAGGAGATAAACTCATACAAGACTGCTGCAGGAGATTTTGGGAGAAAGATGGCTGTGAGAGCTAGAGACAATCTGCTTCCTGGTAAGAGCCATTCTGTTAAACAGGATTGATTTCTTCAATTACTATGCTGCAATTTATCTTTTTTTAATTTATTTAAAAGAAGAGAATAAAATGTATGAAAAATATTTATTCAAAATAGAAAGGGGTGGAGATGTAAGATTTGATGAATGGAAAGAAGAAAACTACTGCTTGGTGTAAAAAGCCTTTGCTTTGGCATGATGACCAATCTTCTAATTTGAAGTTTACTCATAAGTGACTACCACTTTGACTATGGTATGAAGATTTTTTAGCTTATATGACCATTATTTTTTCCCCACTTTTTAAAATCCTTGCAAAGGTATGGATGGACACAGTTTCTTATCCTGGCTAGATTTACAAAAGTAACAATTTAAGTTTGTCAAATGCGGTTCTTTTAAATGACTTTTAAGATTGGTAGTACTGACGACATTTTGTTAGGGTATGTCTTGTCTTTGATGTCCAACTATTCAACTGAATTTCTCACTTATCCGTGCATTTTTCTAGCTGAATGGTGGTCAACGTATGGTGGAGGTTGCCCTAACTTGGCACGTTTAGCTGTTCATATTCTCAGTCAAACATGCAGTGCGATGGTATGCAAGAGAAACCGGGTTCCTTTTGAACAAATCATGAATACAAGGAATCACATAGAGCGCCAACATCTTACTGATCTTGTCTTTGTTCATTATAATTTACAATTAAGACAAAAGTGAGCATAAACCCTTGGATATTTATGAATTTACTTTATGGTAATGCTGGTGGCAACTAAAGGGGTAATTAGTATGTTGTCTGATTTTCTTGCAGGTCTATGGGTAAAGAACATGATTTTAGTGATCCCCTATCATTTGAAAGCATCAGTATCGTTGATGACTGGATTAGGGCAAAGGATATGCACTTAGAGGAGTATGGAAACTCAGATTTGGATCCATCTTCGATTAACACAATGTTGTTAAGGCCTCTAAATGATGAAACTGAAGAATTGGGTGAAGGTAACTGATTAATCTCACTGCACATAGAATTGACCCTGATGAATTTGTTTGGTTATAATTAACATGTTTTCTGTCTATTTGTAGGCTTTGATGATATTGAGATTCTCAGTTGTATGAAAGATGGGGATGTTGAAAATACCGGAGACAAGTTTGTAGACCATTAATAAATGAATAGGAGAACCAAATCTGCAAAATTCATGATGGTGCTCTTCTACATTGTTGCCAAATGCAGTAAAAAATAAGCAGAAATTGTTTTCGAAAATAAATTGTGAGAAATTTTGGGGAGGGCGTGTTGGGCAGGTGTGCCAAAAGGACCATATCCTAGTCATCATTGGACATTACGTGCATGAACTCGCCATGTTCAAGTACAGTAAACTCTTCTTTCATGGTAGCTTTAATGTATTTCTAGAAGCAATAGTGTGTACAGCTCTTGCAAAATGAAAAGTGGGAATAAATCACTCCAATTGAGGCAAATAAAAGTTTATTTGTTTTCCTTCTGTTACAAGGTTCATCTCATGATCCTATTTGAGTTTCATTCTCTCCACAGCAAATGTTTTCCAGTGCAGGTTTTCCTTGTAGACTCATGGCATTTGTACAAGTTATTACTCTTTTGTTCCTTCATTTTCCCATATTTCTCATTTTATTCAATGCTTTAATTTGTTACTCGATTGCACACACTTTCTGGATAGTTAGGGTGTTTAGTTGCCTTAAGTTCTATTGTTACAGGCTAGTAAGTCTGTATGGGTCATGTGAGCAAAGCTAATTTGAGATTCTGATATATATTTGCATTGTTGTTACTCTTTTTTAACGTAAGTAATGTTACCCCAATTACGAAAGAAAGGATATTATTACCAAGAGTACTCCAGCCCAAGGGATGTAGCAGAAGTCCCAAGAGATGGACTTCGAAAGCGAGGGACAGCAATGGAAACTGAGTTGAGACACAACGCAATTACTTGATGATTAAGGAAGGATAAGTCCAGAGTTTCGGCTTATGATGGTCAAACTTCTACATGGATTTTCAATGTACATAGTCAACAATTTGTATACCCTGATTACCAATTCATACATTTCCCTCTTAGGAAGGCGGATGAGATGAACCCGAGTGGGCAAAGGCTGTCCAAGTTGAGGGGATTGTATTCAACAAGGGAGCACCGCAAGAGAAGATGCTGCCGAAGGATTTTGGTTAAAAGATGTGATTATTCAGCTCTATCTTTAATTCCTGGAGTTTCAGCGTCCTATTGCATTTCGGAGGGGAGAGTGGGTTTGGAATCATGGCCACTGGGTGGCACCATCCCAAACCAACTGAATTGGAAGGAAACACGAAGGTTGGGTGTGACTTTTCTAGGCACCAAGTCTCTGCATGGTTGCATCCACCCATATTCACTTTATCAAACAATGCCTTCCCTTTTGGAGTCTTGATTCAAAGAAACTTGTATTATTGTATCCTGGCCCCCTGTATACAATCCGCCACGTCACTGTGATCTTATTCATCTTTATCTCTGTGGGATTGTTGCTACATTGTTCTATAGGAATTCTTCGATTGCAATCCCGTTGGGTTGTTGATGAAGGGGAAGAGATAAACATATTATTTCGTAATATTTATTTCTTTTTGCGGGAAGGTTCAATGAATATTTTCTATTTAGATCAAGTAGGAGATTGGATCATGCACAAGGATTAGGTAATCATAATACAATGAATCAATGTTTGAATCTTTATTGGAGGAAATATCCACATTTAATGTTTGATGATTTTTTAAACTGGTTGTTCATTAAGTAGTTTGAGTAAATTAATGAAATAAAACAAATTAATTAATATGATTTAATCTTCCTGAACATCCATTTGAGATATAGATTATATATTAATTTATAAGTTAATTAAATTGATTTGAGTGAAAAAAATAAATTTGAAATGTAAAATGAATTAAGATATTATATTTTTTATTTAAATCAAATTCAATTTTCAATTAGTTTATATATGAGTGACAGGAGGTAATACAAAATAATTAACATTGGATTGGAACAAAATAATTAGGGAAAATCCCCGAAAAAGACTTTTGAAATTGGAAAATGACAGTTCAAAGTCTCCAATTTTCATATTCCCAAGTTAGAACCCTGGATCAAATAGATATTTTCAAATCTTAGAGAAAAGACCGGATTGCCTTTATTTGTTATAACTGTATCAAAGAATCGGTCTGCATTTCTTCAATGACACTCGCAACGCTTTTCGACAGCCATGTTTCTTCGGCTTCAAGTGCGTTTCTCCAGCTTCTTCACATTTCTCTAACAACACTCACAACCTTTCTTTGCAGTCCCACACTTAATCACCCGCTTTTTCGACGGCACCGTTTCTCCGAGAGGCCCTCTCCTTCTGTGTCAATTGTTTCCTTTCTTCCTCTTTCTCATGCTTCCCATTCGTCACTTGGGATCTACATTTTTTTTATGCCTGATGTTTTCCACTACTGATATTCATTCCAGTGGGCAATATCATCTCTTTCTTAAAATTTCAAAATCTTCAAGTTGGTTTAAGATCTTGATTTGAGATTATAGAAATTAAAAATCATAAATTATCTTCTTATATTTTCAAAGATCTTTTTCTAAGGTTTTCCCAAAAATTATCACATGATCAAAATGCATGTTATAGATATAGAGAAGGGAAAAGAGTTAATCCTTCACGCCTTTACAAGCAAACAGTACTGAGATTTAGGGTTTTTGTACTAATATATTACAAACAGTAAAATTATTTACCTAAATACTACACACAAAATATTATTTTCCAATATGTTACACTGTGTCAGTCCGTCTGTGGGACCCACTGACAAAATCCCGAACTCGTTCACGCAATGAACGAGTTCAAGCAATTTTTTTTTAAATATTGCTTGGAACTCGTTCAACGCCCTGAACGAGTTCCAAGTTATATCCCCCACCCCCCCCTATATTATCCCCCTCCCTTCTCCAGCACTCCCCTCTCCTAATAAAAAAAAATTATTCTTTTATTATTATTTTTTCAATACTCATAAACTAGCCCAAACAAATAAAATAAATCTCATATAAATTATATGTAATTAATCAATCATTTAATGTGGCATAAAAAATAAATCCTTATATATATATATTATATAACATCATATAATTTATAGGGGCTTATTTTTTTTTTGGGCCAGTTAGGAAGACCATTATTTTTTTTGAGTGGATTGGGAAGACCATTATTAAAATTAAATATAAACCCTTAATTTCCCCTTCCTCACTTTATGTGTAATATCAAGCTCTAAATTTACTTTCCTTCTAATACAAACTCTAAAAAAATTACAACTGAAGCATGTATTACAACTGAAGAAAGAAAAATTAAGAGTTGTAATATATGATTCAGTAGTAATTTTATGTCACATTAAATAATTGATTAATTACATATAATTTAATTTATAAAGATTGTATTTTATTTTTTTTGAACTAGTTCGAGAGTATTAAAAAAATTAAAAGAATAACTTTTTTTTTTATTTTGGAGGGGGGAAGCTCTGGGGGAGGGAGGGGGGTTGGAGGATATAAGCTGGAACTCTTTCAATACTGAACAAGTTTTAAGTATTATTTAAAAAATAAAAATTGTTTGAACTAGTTCACGCTAGATAAGATTTTGAGCCACACACATAAGGGAATAAAATAGAAGCGGCCGCAAAGGCCGAGTTGACAGCCCAAAAATCACGTATCTTTGCCCACCGCCTTATTCCTAGTGAGTTCATAGCCCATAGAATAGGAAGAGTGACAGGAGGTGCACATGACAGAGAAAGACACTTTCATTTTTATTTCTTTTTTTTTTTTTACCAACAGAGAAAGACACTTTCATGGTTAAGCTCGAAAGCTAACTCAAATTAAAGGTTGCTCTTCTGCCCTCCTAACTGTTTCAGTATTTGTCTCTTTGGCATGAAGGAGCCAGAATCCAACATTTGCAGGGTGGGTAATTAAGTCAAGGAGCCAACAGCTAAACCTGAATTAGCCTGCCATGAAAATAATGAGTGCTTGGGAGTTAAGAGAAGTAACACAAATGTCAGATGTTAAAGTAGTCGGGTAAATGCAGGCAAAAGAAGCCTCAAATTAATCATGCGCTCTATATTCTAGCTACGAGGAAGAAGTTCGCCTATGAGCAGCAGCAGGCTGCAACCGCTTTTGCGGCAGTTCACAGGGTTTTCGAGGCCAGCAATGTTTCCAGAGTACTGTCACGCCTGCCACTTTACAACGCAACAGAAGCCGTGCCGCCATAAACATATCTTACCAGGCTCTGGCTCGGGTTCATGATCCAATTTACGATGTCTTTCTCTCTAGGAACAAGTAGGAACTGGAACAGGAACAACAACTAGTTAGTCCATTGGATTTGAGCAAGACGTCTTTCTTAATCAACTCATGAGGGTCCATGCATGTGGTGATATCTCATTTATGACCAGTATTCGAAGTAGAGCACGACGTCGCAGGTCTCATCAACAGTCAACATTCCTTACTTTTTAATTCAAAATCCAACGTCGCAAAGGCAAAGCCATACAGAAAGCAAGCTAATTCAATTTCAGAGTATTGCTCTCTTCACACGTGTTTGATTCTAGATGTTTTTACACCCATATATATAGTAGAGTCTCACATGGCTTCATTCATACCTTTTGAGGATCTTTGCTTCCTATTCTATCATAGTTTCCACGACTTTGCACGCGTACTTTGACTTATTCCTCTTTATCTTGTTAATTTAAATCGATCGTTTTATTAAGAAAAATTAATGATAAACCCAAGTAAAAGAAAAGGTCGAGTGTTTGTTCTTCCGTATCAATACGAGGTAAGGACTTACTCCATATTAATTAGGAAGAGCCACATACGTACTTCATATTAGGAAATAGGAAGAGCTATGAATTAGAAAATTTAAGTTTCCATATAAATTCATTTTAATTTAAATTATAAATCAAGTTTGTTCACCAACAAAATTATAAATTGAGGAACCATGCACACACTTAGTACCTTAGAATAGTACTTAAACGGAATTATTTCTATTAAAAAGATATCCATACATACCCAGTAACAACCTTCTTTGTATTAACGGTTAGAAAATAATGTGAAAAGAATTTTATTTCATCTTAATATAATTTTTCAATACTTTAAAAAAAACATGTATTCCCTGGGCATCACTCAAGAGTCCTTAAATAAGTTAACCCCGATTAGGGACAATACTGGTAGGTGGTAGGAAACCTCCCGGTAAGCCAAAAAGACACCGGCATTTTAATACTATCCCTCCGGACCCTCCCACTTTAATTTAGCCTGCGTTCTCACTTCTCCCTGTAACAGAATCTGGAGGACAAGTGAGAAAACCTCTTCCGCCAAAGTTGCCATCGAAAGATTGAAAGAAGCAGCAGTTCAAGGGACACACTCTGCCGCATCGCACAGTATATAGAATAACAATGCCCGTTGGCTAGAAAAGTTTACAAGATCCGAGGACATTGGGCAAACTAAAAGCCAAAATGTCAAGTTCGATGAACAGATGAGTCCCAGACGCCCCAAAAGAAAACCTAAAGCAAAGGAGGACCTAGACAAGCTTGTCGGTGGAGTACAATGCAGTCGAAGCGATTGAAAGAGTAGTCTAATCAGCCTAATTGGGGCAGGGGAGATGAATTGACCCTACCACCTCTACTCCCCTGCCTCCGTTTATCCTATTCAATAAATGCGCCCCAGTCCAAATTCATCATCTCTCATTATTTCCTTTCACCAAATACTAATTGTACCCATCAGAAACGAGGCTGCTTGAACAGTAAACGGAAGAGAAGCATTTCAAGTGCCTGATGGACAATAGCATATTTTTTCAAGTTAAAACCAGATTCTGCTCATCTATTTATCTTATAAATTATAAATAAAGTTAAAAACACAGTATCCGCTGCTAATCGAAACGAAGCCCGTATTAACAAATCAAAAGGCTAGCTAGGAAACCGTTCCAACACAATGCATAAGTACAGGTACAAGTGACTCAGCATATAGTAAGAACTAAGATCACTGACGACAACCTGTTGGCTGATGAGCAGTCAGTAAGATGGGTGCGGAGGTCAAGGCGGAGAGCCCCAAAATAGGTTGTGGGGCATTTGACCATTGGATTGCAAATTTGGAGGTAAATTGTACATGGCCATTGAAACTTGTTCACACAAACCTTGTGATGCTTCCGCAGTTCCTGTGCTCCTTGGTTGCTGCTGTACCGCCTCCGTTCCCTCGCCGCCCGCCTCTTCCTCTAATGGCAGCCTCTCATAAGTCGCACTAGCAAATGTGGCCGCAATCACCATCACAGGCACCGAAGCCACCAAAGAACCCACCACCGTGCCCCCAACTACCTGTCCCTGTCCTCCCGCTAAATACACCGTTAGCCCGGTGCCTCCCGGCGGTGAAGGCACCAGTAAGAATGCCCCAGACAAAGACAATATATCGAACCTTCCATTCAGAGAAATCACCCCGTCAGGTGCCCCCAGTAGCCGGAGCGTGACGTTGGTCACAATGCCGCTTCCGCTAAGCACTGATACCCCTAGGTGTTGGCGGTTCGCGAAAGTGGCTATGCTCGCGACAACATCGCTGCCGCTTCCAATTTCCAACACATGGCTTCTAAGCGCATTTGGGGTTTCTTTGGTCACAACGACGGTGGGCTTGGGCCTGTTTTTGGACCCCGGTTGGCGACCCCTCGGTCGGCGGACTCTGCTGCTGGGTTCAACCGTTTCGTGGCTTCCGGGGTTTTGGTCATTGGCTTTGCGGCTATAGCTGTCTGTGGTATTTTGGACTTTTGGGTTTGCGTTGCTATTGTTGTTGCTGCTATTGGTTGAGGCGGCTTTGGGGTTGGTGTTGGCGTTGTCCATGGATTCTTGTTCTCATCTAGGCCCGGGTCGATTCAATCCAGCGGGGTCATCTTCTGGGTTTCGGAGCTGGAGTGACAGAGAAGACGACATGGGGTCGGTGGGTCTCATCCCGATATTTCCAGCCCACCACTGATTCGCCATGTTTTGGAAAGTTGTGGATAGTGAGAAATGTTGCTTCCTCTATCCGGGTGTTTTGATGAACTTAAAAACGACAACCCAATACAACAAGCAAGCTTGAGTATAGCGAAAAGATTAGATAGTCTGTGTCAAAACCATTCCTGATCTCTACCTCTTGATCCCTCCTAAGTTCGGTTTAGATCTACGAAGCTGCAGTACGCCGGAATCCAAGCGATCCAATTCAAAAACCTTATCTCCTTTAATAAAGAAAAATAGCCCACTTTCCCTGCCAACCACACTGCATGAATCAGACATCAAGTACATGGGTTTAGCTTGTTCTGCATGTAAACCCTAACCGCACATGTTTCAAATTCCGCCGGATCAGACAAGTCACATCCAGCTAATTAAGAATATGAAAGAACAACCACTTGCACACGAACCAGAAAAAGATGGATCGGAAGAATCACACACCAAACTGCAGACAATTTGTGTGAAGAAAAGCGCAGCTGCCCAAATGAATTTATCGGTGTGGGTCGTTATTAATCAACAAAGTCGACGAAGGCCAAAGCAGTAGCCGTATCGATGTGTCAAATTTGGATGGGGTCCCCACGAGCGATATCCTGAAGCCGGTTTTACAAAGAAGCCAGTGCCAATCTGAGGATTATGGGAGGGAGGACGAATGGCGGCCTCCAATACACTTCGGATTGGATAGGGTGTTGTTTTCTTTGCATGGACGCAGTTAATATGGTTCTATTGTGCCGCCACCCCAGCGAGCGGTCCTGTCCAAAGTTCAAAGATTTCGACTTGCGAAGCTGCCAGAGGTTTCCCACTTGGGGTGCCACCTACTCTACTCAGTTCTCATGAACACATGGCTCCATTCAACGTCAGGCAAACCAACTTGCAAAAAAGAACACGTGAACTTGCCATTTATGACCTCTATGCTTAGTAATGGAAATAGGCCCGCCAGCCAGCCAAATTTGGCAAGTTTTTGGCCAACCTAAAAAGAGTCCGCCGCTGCCCAACCCGCGGGTTAGCGGGTTAACCCATTATATTTTTTTAAAAAAATGAAAATAATATGATTTTTATATTTTTTTCATCTTAATATTTTTTTAAAAAGAAAAAAGTAACACTAAATTTTATTTTTTAGGATAAATAACATCTAATACATTTAAAAATAGTATAACTATTTTATTTTTTCATGTCAACTATCTATAATACTATATTTAAAATTACAATAAAACATTAATACTTATATATTTTTAAATTATAAAAAAATATCGTAAGATAATATTATTTTTTGGGTTAAAATAAAATAATATTGTATAATAAAAAAGTTTTAATTATATTTTATTTTATTTTTATTAATTTTTTTTTCTGGCTCGGGTTGGTAAAATGCCAACTCATTGGGAAGACGGGGTTTTTTCAACCTGCTTCGCCTAACCCGCAGATTGAGGCGGGTCAACCGGCAATCCGTGGGTTGACCGCTTTCCCATTTCTACCTATGCTATGCTATTCTCGACCAGACACGGGTGGGGGCGTTTGAGATGAAAGTAGGGGGCTCGGCCTGGTCGCGTAATGACCGAAATGTCCTTGCAGTGTTGGCCCACAGCTTCCGTCAAGTTAGGGGAGAGACTGGCACTGTAATATTTGCTAACTTGAATCTTGGTATAAGAGAATATTTATGTGCGCCCAGGTATAATTAATTGAATGTGAAGTAATTAAGTGTATTTTTATAAAAAATGATAAATGCAAGAGATAATTTTATTTTAATAAAAAGGGTATAAAGATGGAGAGGTGGGAAGACGTGAGAAGCAGCGACCGAGTGACATGGCGGCAGGGAAGGCATTGCTAATGCGGTGAGGGGTGGCAGTGGACAGAAGGAATCACGAACTTTCTGGGACTTGCCTTCTTCCATGCACGGCCATGGCATTAATTCCGTTCCATCCCCTTCTTGTTGTATTATTTCATGCTCTTCCAATCCCTGGCCCCCACACACGACTATTCCCGTTTCGTGACTGATTTCCATCGCGCTCATGTATGCTGTCATGGGATCATGCTTTGAGGGTTTACTTGACAGGATGAGCTTCGTGAATAGCGTATTTTTTTACCGGCTGAACGTAGATGCTGGGTCGGTTGGCTCGGAAGTGGAAATTACGTTTCAAACGGTCTAAAAGTTACGTGGTGATTTTGTAAAGTTGTGGTAAATATAATACTTCAATCTTGTATATATTTGGCAAAAAAAAGAAAAGAATCTTGTATATTATCCATTCTTTATGAATTAACTGAATGATGAATGACTTTCGATGGAATAGAAAACGGCATTCCATATACGCCGCTTATATTTGTTGTAAAATTTTGATCTTACACATATGTGTTAAAAGAAACAAATCTCATATTGTTTGGGAGATTGAAAGTTCAAATCCATATACATCAAGTTATGTTACGGGTTAGTAATAGGTTAAGAAGAATGGTGGGTTCGTATGCACAACAAAAGAACAACCACTGGGAAATTCAGTAGAAATCAGACGATTTCCCTTCTTGCGTACGAGTTAAAGGTTTTTACAAAAATATTTTTGGTTTATCAAGAAATTTTCTATTTATTTATTTTGATTATGTTAAGAGGTCTATTCAAAAGTGTACATTTTTTCGGTTTTAGATTTAAAAGTCATCTCTTTTTCAGAAATTGATCGTTTCTAACGGTACCATCGACCTTGTAGGTGTATCTGTTCGGTCAAATGTTTTCCGACACATCTTGTGCCACTTCCTCTATCTGATTTGTGCCTATAAATAGAGTGCCGGTCAGAATTCATCAGACATGGAAAAATTCATCTTCCTTCTCTTTCTTGTTATCGATTTTCTCCTTTGAGTTATTGATTCCTTTGTCAGTTTTGTATTCCTTGTTACTACAAGAGGGATCCGTTTAATTTTGGAAGGTGTCGTTTGATCTTTATCAATTGTAATAAAATAACTTTTAAAAATAATATCCTACGACGTGACTCAAATCATTCATTTTTCCTCTAATGCCAACAATATTTTAATTTTTAAGGACGTTATTTCCGGTTAACCGACAAACATGTTCCCCCACTTTTCCTCCTGAAATATCCTCCTTTCGTATAAATATTTATACAGTACTATTTTTGACACAGCCTTTTCAATTTGACTTTTTTATGCAGTTTCTTTGCCTTTTTGGTTTAATATTATTGAAAGCATGATTGGTTTAAATATTATTATACTTAATTGTTTAAAGTCGTAAAAATGAGGATGGAGTTGCGGGGATACAACATTACGTTATTAAGTGGATGAGTAATTGAAATATTGTTAGCGTGGTTTTTAGATCTTAAAAAATTACAATTTTTAACTTTTTAAAGTACAAGGGCGTTCTCAGTGATTTTAACAACATGGTTGAAGGTCAATGCAGTTTGCTCGAGAACCATTAACAAACGTGAAACTCTCCATTACATGAAAGCTACTAAAGATCTGAGAATAGCATGTTTGGACGTAGGTTTAAAAATTATGATTTTACCTGATAGATTGATATATCTTAAAAATATAAAAGAATTTTTAACTTTTAAAATACGCATAGTCAGGAAGAGGCTCGACCCATAAGTTGTTTTGTTTTTTGTAATCGAATAAGATGGAGGCTCCAGAGTGATGCCAAAAAAAAAAAACAAGAAGGCTCAAGAGGGAGCACTCTTCATGAATTGTTAGGACCTGGCACTAAAAACGCCAGACAGACAGTAGATCATCTAAAGGAGAATTGGCAAGCAAAGCCACTCTGGACTGCTCCTCAATGGTGGGAAAGGAAGCAAAGGTGATGCGACTAACATTACCGGCATCCTCAGCTTTAATTTCAACAGCTTGACCAAGCAATGCAACTTACCAGCTCAGATTCAGGGATCTCTATCGGCTCTCCTTTCCCAGTTCTTATTCTGCATCGCTCTTCTCTGCTCTATCTGCTAGTGCATATCCAACCCAGGGTGTCAGCCAAGTAACCAACTTGCGCTATTTATCCGCGGTGGCTTGTTTCAAATATAATTCTACATATGTAACGGCCCGGCGCCCTTACGTGAGATGAGTTTAATTTCGTGAAAGATAAAGGTGCTTTTGCGCCCAACACCCCTCAGCGCTATATGCATATAGGAGCTCTCGTCTCTCGCTGCAGACTTTCAGGTCTTGGATGGTATTGGATAAAATACTGTGACGAGAGGGTGCTAAATTTTAACAGGCTTGGTACAATTGTTGTTCCTCCGTCAAATTCTAATTCTACTTTTTTTTTAGTATTAAATCGTGATCCTTTATGACTATGTATATAATTTTACAAGGACCTAATTTAAATGCACATGGTGAAGGATATGATCGAAGCTCACGGTAACTAAATTTTAGTTTTTTTTTTCCATATACTCGATGGTTAGTTAACGCATTCAACCCCTTATTAAATTACAAGGACTGAAACTATGATTTAAAAGTACAGAAATTATAATCAAAATTCCATCAAAATATAAATACTAGCAATAGTATTGACCCACTATAATGTGTTTTTTTATTAAAAAAATTGAATACCTTTCTACTTGCCTTGTTTTTTTTTGTGGTCATGTATTCTTCTTTAGGCCAAGGTTCCATTTAATTGGTTGAAAGAACTTTGAAACAACCAGTGTTCATTTGATCTAGGTCACTTAAGCAACGTACAGGGTTTGGAATGTTGAGCTGTGCATGGAGATAATTGGCCAGGGAGGGTCGCCCCCTCCACGAGCCTATGCAGCACCTGAATCCAAATTAATTTGGATCCGTGGAGTCCTCAAGAAATGGGTTTGTATAAAATACTGGATGCACATGCAAAAAAAAAAACTTTCAAAGGGTAAGAATTGAAAAACTAAATGAGAATAGAAGAAAACAAAAATTGAGGGGGGGGATCTGAAATAATTGAAAGTTTAAGTAAATGGTTAAAGTGTAATTTTCCTTTAGAAGTAATACTGTTATGCAATTTTCTTTAAACGAAATATTGTCCCTTAAGTTTTGAAAGCGGACCTATCTTTCCTCTCATTATCAAAAAATAGTATTAACAATTATCATTCTTAACGGTATGAACAACATTGTTACATCTTGAAACTATCAAATGATATTGTTTATAAAGAAACTTTCATAGTGATATTGTAAATGAATAACGGTTTTTAGAACAAATTTATACTTTAATCTTTAAATAAAATCTCCGTAAAAATCTTATTTGGAATGACGGCTTTTTATTTTTTGTTTTCTTACCCTAAGCATTTTTTATTCATTCAAGCATGCTGTTCGGTGCAGAATATAATCAAATTCAGTATTCAAATTTGATCTAATGCTACATATGATTGCCTTGTTTTTTTTTTTTTGCCCAAACATATGATTGCCTTGTTAGAATATGATAGATAAGAAATTTATTATTTTCTCAAAATATATCCATTAAAGAACAAAAAATATTTACATATTTTGTGGACTACCATATCATTCATGTTTTCTTTAATATAAATATTTCAATTATCATTTTCTTTAGATTTTAATCCTATAAATTTATATTAATTATTTATTTTTTTATAACTCATTATAATATATATTTGTGGGACTAACAATAAAAATAAATAAAATGTTTTTATTGAAAAGAGTACACTAATCTTTTAAAATACAACGGACATTTTTCAAAAGTTATTAAAGGCCTCCTCAAACATTTTGGATTTAAATTTATGGTGAATTGAGAATAATACTTTTAGAGTATTTTTTATTTTTTCTTGCAACAGAACAGAGCAGTATAAATTAATTATTAATTCGGGGTGGCCTAATTCTCCCTAAAATTAATTATAAACTATTGTAACCCCTCTCGTCTGGTAAGAAGTAAGAACTAAGAAGCAGAGATCCATTTTTCTTCAACGACGAACAAGCATTCCACGTTTGGTCGAGCTCCCCGTCGGACGCCGTCCGCCGTTGTCAGCCCTGCGTGGTTGTTCTCGGGCAAGTATTGAAGAATGTCCGAACCCTAGGGCGTTTTTCTACTCCTAAAATCCGGTGAGATTGATTTGTTCAATCTGGCTTTGAATCTAGATTTGAGTTTATTCCACGTGGCATCTGCCATCCGTGGTTGTCAACCCTGTGTCGGACGCCGTCGCATCATTTCTTTCTTTGTTTGATACATTCCACTTTAATCTGGATTTGAATCTGGTCGTGTAATCTATTGAATATTGACGCTTTTGAATTAATATTGAGTTTACTTACCTTTTTTTTAAAAAAAAAATTATGACTAGTTTTTGCATCAATGGTGTGTAATCGGCTATTACACTTCTGCCCGATCATTTTGATTACTAGCTACTCATTGTTTTGTTGAGCAATGTTGGATTTGTTGCGCATTGGCATTCTGTTTATTAGTCTCTATATGCTATAATCTGTTTAGAAAATTCTCAAGGTATTTGTAATGCATGATCTGGTAAGTGACTTTGCTCGAGTTGTGTCTAACAAGCTTGAGGCAAAAATGCCATTCTTCTGGCAAAAATGCCATTCTTCAGGGGCTAGAAGGAGTTGCCTGAATCAATTGGCCTATTGAGGCATCTTCGTCAAAGGATCTGGAACAAAAATTAAAAGGATATCATATCAATTATTCATATTTCAAAGATTTCAGTGGGGGCATGTGCCCCACGCTGTGTAATATGGGTTCGCCTATGTCTATTCTTCTAATGTGCAAATTCCTTCTCCTGTTTTCGTATGTTTTTCTGTTTTTAACTATATCCAAAATCTACATCAGTGATTGTCCAGCTTAAATCCCCCCTATTTTTTATTCTACACTATAGCAAACATAGTGACGGAAAAGCTGGATTTTACCTGGTGGTGGAGCTAATCATGCTGCTGGCTGTGAAAATGTTTATTATTAATCTAAGCCATTGAAGTGTTGTGTGGCAAAGGCATTTTCTGTTAACGTTAAGGGCAAGCATGAAAATGATGTTTAACAATTTAACTCTCTGGGTTAAGGTGACACAGATCGTGGTGGAATTCAATTCATGCTAATTCTCCTTGAATAGGCATTCTGGTGACAGGGTATTGCTTTTTTGCCCCAAATTTGGCAACCTCACTACCCTGAAGTAGCATTGTTTCTGGTTACTCATGTGTTACTCCTTCTTCTGAAAACAAAAATATGAAATGATCAATATTGTTAATGAAGGTATAAAAAAGATATTACAATGGTTTGTACTAGACTCTAATTTCTTCTAGTCATATGTTACTAATTTGATTTGCCTATATTTATATTTTCTTTTCTGTGCTGGATTGTGAGTGAATGATAATGGGTTAATAACTTCAAGAGAAGCTCATTCAAGATGGCTGGATTATGATTGGCTTAAAAATTATAATATAGCTACAGAACAGAAAATGTATAGTCTTGTGACTTCACATATTTACGTGTAGTTTATCTTGTAGTCACATAATGATAAATCCGGACTCGGCTTGTGATACGTGTGCGCTTAATTGGAATAGGTTCATCTTACCATGTATATCCGTGCATGATTATGTGTGTTTATTGTTTATATGCTGTACGGTTGTATTCAACCTTTATATGCTGTTTTGGCACTTCTTTGATTTGTAGTTTATACTTTTCATATTTTTTTTAACTGTATTTAAGTTGAAGGATTATTTTTACTCATTCTTCATTAAAGTTATTAATATGAGGAAGCTTTAATTGCATTTTGTTGATTATTTCTTTTTTCAACCGTGTTCTTCCTTATGATTCATTTCATATAAACTTTTGTTGGTAAATTTCAGCCAGATCTGTTTGTTAAAATGGGGCATTTAAAGTTGCAAACTCAAACTGCTATCAATGAAATAGAGGAGGAGCATAAACAACATGATGCTGGATATCCTAACAGAACTACTGTAGCATGCATGATCAATTCAGAAATTGGTGCTGTTTTGGCGGTCATGAGAAGAAACGTTAGATGGGGAGTTCATTATATGTCAGATGACAATCAGTTGGAGCACTCTCTTGTTCAGTCTTTGAAGGCATTAAGGAGGCAAATCTTTATGTGGCGGAATCAGTGGCATGCCATCAACTCTGCCTTGTATCTACAGCCTTTTCTGGATGTAATTCGATCAGATGAAACTGGTGCACCAATTACTGGTGTTGCTTTGTCATCTGTTTACAAGATATTAACCCTGGATGTGATTGATCAAAACATGGTCAATGTTGGGGACACCATGCACTTGGTGGTTGATGCTGTTACAAGTTGCAGATTTGAGGTGACTGATCCTGCATCAGAAGAAGTCGTATTAATGAAGATACTGCAAGTTCTCCTCGCATGTGTCAAAAGCAAAGCATCAGTAATGCTGAGTAACCAGCATATTTGCACTATAGTGAATACTTGTTTCCGTATAGTTCATCAAGCAGGAACCAAAGGCGAGTTGCTGCAGCGAATATCACGCTACACAATGCATGAACTTGTTCGGTGTATTTTCTCTCATCTTCAAGATGTTGGCAACACTGACCATGCATTGCTAAATGAGACCACTGCTTTGACCCAAGAGGTATCAAATTCATGGTACTTTGGTCCCTTTCGGTTACAATGTTTAATGCTTTCATGTGACTTTTTTGTCAGCTTCTGTGGAGGCAAAACAACTGAAAGAATAACCAGGGGAGGTTCTTAAACATGCTATAACTGTTGATTTGCTATCATTTATTAGTCTTAGCTTACTAAATAATAAACCAGTGAAGGGGAAATCTTCCTTAACTTCTTTGATCTTTGATTTCTGTTTTGGCCAATCTCTTCTCGCCGTAAGGCTAATGATACTTATGTTGTTTACTTTAAAATATCATTCTCACAAAATTTGACATCACTAAAGTCTAATTTAGATCTCCCCTTTCCTCACTTCTTTTCTCCCTCCTCCAATAAAATATAAGGAAAGAATCCCCGGTAGCTGTATATTCACAATTGAAATTTAGGGGTGGTGCACGTTTTTGTGAATTTTTTACAAATATTGACATGTATAAATTTGCATACTTATCAAAGAGAATGTGCCAGCTTTCCTGCTGAAATAAAAAGTTTTCCCAGTGCAAAAACTTAATTGAGGGTTGGGACATGCATAAATGTGAATATTTTTTTGGATATATTTTGCAGACCATGCAATTGAGAAACGGGAACTTTAATTCTGCAAATGACAGCCAATCTTTATCTTCTTGCATTACTTCCAACGTTGCAACTGTTTCTGCGACAAAAGTGGATGGAAACTCAACTATTGCCAGCGGTGGCAAGGAGACTGTTCTGCATGAATTGCATCTCATGTCTGAGCCTTATGGGGTTCCCTGCATGGTGGAGATATTTCACTTCTTGTGTTCATTGCTAAATGTTGTTGAGCATATGGGAATGAGTCCTAGATCAAACACAATAGCATTTGATGAGGATGTGCCACTTTTTGCCTTAACTTTGATAAATTCAGCCATAGAATTGGGAGGGCATTCCTTTCGTCATCATCCCAAGTTGCTGAGCCTAATTCAGGATGAGTTATTTCATAATCTTATGCAGTTTAGTTTGTCAATGAGTCCCCTGGTACTTTCAATGGTGTGCAGCATTGTTCTCAACCTGTATCACCATCTTCGCACCGAACTCAAATTACAACTAGAAGCCTTCTTTTCTTGTGTCATTTTAAGGCTTGCCCAAAGCAGATATGGGGCTTCATATCAGCAGCAGGAGGTTGTCATGGAGGCCCTTGTTGACTTCTGCAGGCAAAAATCATTCATGATGGAGATGTATGCTAACTTTGACTGTGACATAACTTGCAGTAATGTCTTTGAAGACATAGCTAATTTGTTGTCGAAAAGTGCATTCCCTGTGAATACTCCATTATCTTCCATGCATATTCTTGCTTTGGACGGTCTTATTGCTATTATGCAGGGAATGGCGGAAAGGATAGGCATTGGGTCTGTTAGTTTAGAAAATTGTCAGTTGAATCTTAATGAGTATACTCCATTCTGGACAGAAAAGTGTGACAATTTCAGCGATCCTAATCATTGGGTTTCTTTTGTACGCCGAAGAAAGTACTTAAAGAGAAAATTGATGATAGGAGCTGACCACTTTAATCGTGATCCTAAGAAAGGTTTAGAGTTTCTCCAAGGAACAAAGCTTTTACCTGACAAACTTGATCCTCAAAGTGTTGCTTGCTTTTTTAGATACACTACTGGGCTAGACAAGAATCTCATTGGCGATTTTCTGGGAAATCATGATGAATTCTGTGTTCAGGTTCTTCATGATTTTGCTAGAACATTTGATTTTGAAGACATGACTTTAGACAATGCCCTGCGCCTATTTTTGGAAACTTTTAGACTGCCTGGAGAATCTCAGAAAATACAAAGAGTTCTTGAAGCTTTCTCTGAGAGATATTATGAGCAGTCACCACATATCCTTGCTAACAAGGATGCTGCTCTCTTGCTATCATATTCAATCATTATGCTCAATACAGATCAACACAATGTACAAGTCAAAAAGAAAATGACAGAAGAGGATTTTGTTCGGAATAATAGGCGAATAAATGGTGGCAATGATCTACCCCGAGGATTCCTAGCAGATCTTTACCATTCAATTTTGAAGAATGAGATTCGCACAACCCCTGAACAAGGTGTTGGATTTCCTGAAATGACCCCTAGCCGTTGGATTTATCTAATGCAGAAGTCAAGGAAAACTGCTCCATTCATTATGTCCGATTCAAGATCATATCTTGATCATGATATGTTTGCTATATTATCTGGCCCAACTATTGCTGCACTTTCTGTGGTATTTGATAATGCTGAGCATGAAGAGGTGTACCAGACATGTATGGATGGATTCTTAATTGTTGCCAAGAATTCGGCTTATTATCATCTTGACAATGTACTGGATGATCTGGTTGTGTCTCTTTGTAAGTTCATTACTATCCTGGATCCATCATTGGATGATGAACCCGTCCTGGCCTTTGGAGATGACAATAAAGCAAGAATGGCAGCTGAGACAGTTTTTACCATTGCAAACAGGTATGGTGATTTTATTCGTACTGGATGGCGAAATATTCTTGATTGCATCTTACAATTGCACAAGTTGGGCCTTCTTCCTGCAAGTATGGCCTGCGATGCAGCAGAGGAACTTTCTGCAGAAATGGGGCATGCAAAGCCTAATGCAAATTCTTTATCAGCAACTCATTTGTCATCTAGTACACCAAAGAGATCCTCAGGATTGATGAGCAGGTTTAGTCAACTGTTATATCTTGGGGCTGAAGAGCCAAAGTCAGAACCAACTGAAGAGCAGCTTATTGCTCATCAGCACAGCCTAGAGACAATCCGGAAATGTCACATCGACAGCATATTCACTGAGAGTAAATTTCTACAAGCTGAATCTCTGTTGCAACTCACAAAAGCTCTCATTAGTGCTGCTGGGCGACCTCAGAAAGGGAACAGCATATCTGAAGATGAAGATACTGCAGTTTTCTGCCTGGATTTATTGGTTGCTATCACTCTGAATAACAGGGATAGAATTGGCATTCTTTGGCAGGGTGTTTATGAGCACATATCAGCCATTGTACAGTCAAGTGTGATGCCTTGTGCACTGGTTGAGAAGGCCGTTTTTGGACTTTTAAGGATTTGCCAGCGATTGCTTCCATACAAAGAGAATATTGCTGATGAACTCCTGAGGTCATTGCAACTTGTCTTGAAGCTTGATGCTCGGGTTGCTGATGCCTACTGTGAGCAGATTACGCAGGAAGTTGGTCGCCTTGTGAAGTCAAATGCTTCTCATATCAGATCTCAGTTAGGTTGGCGTACAATTGCATCCCTATTATCCATCACAGCCAGGCATCCAGAGGCATCTGAGGATGGGTTTGATGCATTATTGTTCATAATGTCTGATGGAGCCCATTTGCTACCTTCTAATTATGTTCTATGTGTAGATGCTGCCAGGCAGTTTGCTGAATCACGTGTTGGGCTGTCTGAGAGATCTATACGGGCTCTTGATCTTATGTCAGCTTCCGTCAATTGTTTAGCGAAGTGGACCAGTGATGCTAAACAAGCAATGGAGAAAGAGCAAGTGTCAAGGATGTTACAGGATATTGGGGATATGTGGCTGAGGCTAGTACAGGGACTGAAAAAGTTATGTTTAGATCAGAGAGAGGAGGTTAGAAATCACGCTTTGTTTTCTCTGCAGAAGTGCCTGAGTGGAGCTGCTGGCATTGATCTTGCTCATGGTTTGTGGTTTCAGTGTTTTGATCTAGTGATCTTCCCTGTTCTCGATGACCTGCTTGAAATTGCACAGTTACAGTCCCAAAAGGACTACCGGAACATGGAAGGCACACTTATCCTTGCTTTGAAGCTTTTGTCTAAGGTTTTCCTCCAGTTATTCCAAGATTTATCACTATCGACAGCCTTTACCAAGCTGTGGTTGGCTGTACTTGGCCGAATGGAAAAATATATGAAGGTAAAAATTAGGGGAAGGAGAAGTGAGAAGCTTCAAGAACTTGTGCCTGAGCTTCTCAAAAGTACTTTGCTTGTTATGAAATCAGGGGGCACACTGGTGCAGAGCAGTGTCTTGAGTGGTAATGGTTTGTGGGAACTAACATGGCAGTATGTCAATAATATTGACCCAATTTTACATTCTGAGGTGTTCCCTGAGCAGGGTTTAGAGAATTTGCAGCATAAAAAGGGTGAAACAACTGGAGATTTGAGGCCTAGTGAAAATGTTTCTGTGCCTTCAAAAGAAACCACTGGCCAAGTCGGTGCTGATATTGGGTAATTATTGTTGCACTGCTGTGGTTACTTGAATTTGGTCTTGCTATATATTCCTGTGAACCCATGAGTTTTCTTTTTGGACGTTGCCTGGGTTCTCAGATTAATTTTGCAAAATGTGATAGACCTGGTTAGGCTTTGGCATTGCTGAATCTCATGTTGATTATGCAGAATGCGATAGAACAGGATTGTTGCTAGAGTATTGGTTTGTTGAATCTCATGATGCTGTCTTTGATATTCTCTCTAGCCGTTATTTGCCCCAGGATGCTAGATACTGGTGTAATTTTTGATGGATATATATGTTATATCTTGAGAACCATTAGAGTGCTCACTCATAGTGAGGTGCTTATAGAGACCCCCTCTTCTCCCAATGGATCCACTGTGGACCGGTGAATTGCAAATTTCTAGAATTATTCTCTTTGTTAAGCTGTACAGAACTTGAATTTGTTCTCTTTAGATGCGATATGTATTTTAAGAGGTATGATGCAAACAATAAATGTATTCAAAGTATCATAAATATATATTCTAATGCCCAGGGACTTGTAGATTTTGTTCATTTGATTTTCTTCCTGAGCTTCACAATGTTATCTCTAAAGTTTGTTCAACTGTCAGTATGGATCCCTCTTAATACATAAATGACACAGTATAATCATGTAGAAAAGAGATAAAAGAAAAGGATTAAATCATGAAAAGAATAAATGAAATTGGGAACCCATTCGAACCCGCAGAAAATCAGTAAAACGTTAAATTAGGACACGGTCTTTTTAAAAAAAAAATTGGAAAATTTAAATTATGCTTCTAAGCTATATTTTATGTATATCTTTACATTCATAAAAAATATGACCTCTAACGTTATATTTGACATAAAATCATAAATATTTCTAATCAATTATGATTAAATCCAGCTAAAATCAAATCATTGACTTTTGTGGGTATGATATTTTAAAAGGAAAATTGGAGAAAAATTCCCTCATGAAAAAGTTAATTGGAGAATAAGACCTACTTAATTACATATGTAGAAGTTCAGTTGCACATAACATAGAAGGTTAATTGCATATTGTGAAAGCTCAGTTAATCGTGTGTGGAAGGTTCAATTTTACCATTAATTTCCCAATTGAAGACTTTTCCTAGTGCTGGGAATTTGGGCCGGTTTGTTTAGGCTCTAATCCCAAAATTCCCTCATTTTGTCAGGCCCAGTCAGTAAGAGGACAAGTTGAGGGCTGGCCAGCGGGGCCAATCACTGTTCACTTTTTATTATTATTATAATAAAATACAATAATTTTAACACAATACAATTTTCTTACTCAAAAACATAGAAAACCATATCTAATTATCTAAATAACTACATCGACAATAATAAATACTCTGAAAATCTTAAACTTAAGTTCATAAATCATATAAGTTTCTTTCTTCATCAATCATTATCACTATCTTCAATTTTAAGAACATTTGAATTTGACCAAGCTTCATGAGAATAAGTTCAAAAGGCTTTACTTTAGCGAGATAAAAAATATCAAATATTTCATCTGTAACACCATCATCATCATCATCATTTTAAGTTTTTGCAACAAATAATAAACCAAAATCATAAACTTAAAATATGTTTATTATGTAAAATACATATAATTAGTAAAATATATATAAAAAATTATAATGAGCTTAAAAGGGTTGACCCTTTTAAACCTTCGACCCATTAGGACTGACCTTTTTAGATTCATTTCTTTCTGGAAACTTAAAATCACAGGTCCGACCTTCTAATTAAACGGGTTTAATCGAGTAGGCCCAAATTCCTGGCTCTAACTTTTCCCCAATTCTCTTTATTTCAAAACCTTTAGTAATTAATATATTGGAAAAAAGAGAACATTTAGCAATACTTAATAATTTATGATTGGGTCGATCATTGATGCCAATTCAATTGATTCTCATTGATTTTTTTATTTTTCAATTCTCTCATAGCTCCAAATCAAATGTTGACCGGTTCTCGATTTAATCTGCTCTTCCAGTCCAATTCCTAAACACTAAAATCATTTCATTCACAAGACTCAGCCGATGGATCCCTTCTTTTGATGTTGTCGTGAACCATGGGCGTCGATCCCTCCCTCTGGTCTTTCACCATGGAGCATATGTCGAAATATACATATAAAACAACACGAAGGCTCTTCTTCATTTTACAAAATAGTGCAGACGCACGTGATTATTTTGAGAATTACTTACTTTGTATTTACACAGAAGAAAATGTCGGTGGGTATGGCAGACGACGCAGGCCTACAAGACAGTATGTACAGTAATCTACTTACCATACCTACCAGAAAAGAAAAGGCAGAGGATCCTTAAAAAGTAATTATCTCTCGAGGTCGACACTTCCTTATCCTGATCCTGATAGCCGCATCCTTTATGCTTCCACCATCCATAATTTGACAGCACTGCCTTCTTGGAGCCTGCTTCAAAGCAAAAACAGTATCATTGGTTTAAACGCCTTATATAAATTAAAAAGATACGAACAGTCAAACCAATATATCATTAACAGCATTAGGAATAACTTGATGATGATTTAAATATCGAAGTGATGAAGGTTTAAGGGCGTGCTTAGCGCGCGCGCGTGAGAGAGAGAGAGAGAGAGACATTCTTCCAATATTCTGGGTCCAGCTTCAACGCAGAAACTCTGATTATCTGGACCTCCACATTATCAGTATTTGGCTTCAAGCACTTGCGATCCTTTTCTGCAAATCTCTTGTAGCTAGTGAAACTCCCACTTCCACCAACCTCTTCAATCCGATCCAGGAAATATTTAACTGGCTCTTGGCACGGGTCAGAGCTCAAAGGTCGAGTGTTGAAAATGAAGGGACCCTCACTCCAACTTCGCCATGTCCGGAATGTCTGTAAAGGTGTCTGCAGATCCTTAGGCGTCAACATTGTTGGGTAAATTTGTACCGTGTAACCCCACGAAATGGATATTGACCATTTTCGTTGATGATCATAGCAAAAACTTTGCTGTAGTATCCGGGCTGGGTCAACGCGGTATGCCCGAACGAGGTTCTCCAACGAATCTCTCCGAGTCTGGTTGGGAAACAATGGACCTAAGGAGTCAAGGTGGTGGAGAGACACTAGTGGTGCCATCGGGTGTGCTGCCAAAATACCATATGGATCCCCTCTTATGTCAAGCTGAAGTAAAAAGGATAATGCAGTAAAGTTAGTTTCTTGGAGATATGCACAAGCAGTTAGAAACCTATTTCCCAAGTAACCTTCACTGGCTTGATCCAGCATGAGGAAAGGTGATACATGCTAGTTCATTAGTACAGATGATTAAGAATTAAACAAACACATGGTGGGGTCACTGCTAACCCTAATGATAACAATTTCAAGCACAAAGAAGCATATTAAACTTCAAATTCAGTACCTTATAGAAAAGCCACAAAAAATTGGGTGGAACTTGAAATAGCCAGGACAGTGGCTGTATAGCCCCAGCCTCTAGCCTTAAACACCATCACAGGCCTTAAACAGCCTCGAGAAAGACTACAAAGAATTTACTATGCATTTCTTAAACAAAGCTTTCGTGAAACACAAAGTTCTTTCTAGCCACTTAGCGCGAGAGCTTGCTTCAAATTTCCAATAATGCCCCCCACCCCCAAAAAACAAATACAAAGCATAAACAGGTTAGCCTTTGCATAGTCCTCTTCATTCTCTTGGCGCGAAAGCTTGCATAAACTTTCTTCTCTCGCTTGCATCTCTACTGATCTCAACATGGACGATAAAGAAACCATTTCAACTTAATAAATTAAAAATTAAAACATAATATTCTATAGAGGGAGGAAGAGAGAGATCAAACTATACATGTGTGCCAATAAATACACAGGTGAAAAGTGGAGATAGAGTGTACCTGATGGAACCCACTTTCTTTGGTAAGAGGCACACCGATTTCGCTTACACAAGCCCAGATCCTTTGATCAGAACCATAGAAATAGTAGTATCTGTTTAGACAACCATCCAATATTTTGGTTAGTTGAGCTGCTAATGCATAACTGATTGCAAATCCACCACCACCAAAAGCCATGTCATAAGCATGCATCACATCTTGTTCCACACTCTCCGAATTTCCACCAATATAATACATTTGATTATAATCATACTTTCCTAACACTGTAACTAAGTTCTCAGTGAAAAACACTGTATCATCGTCTCCCATCACAAACCACCTCACATTTGGCAATCCAAGTTTAAAGCTTTCATAAACTATCCGAGCTATCCTAACTGCATACTGTGAGTGCGAGTACTTAAATTGGGCCCAGCCCTTCGAGATTTGATATGGGATTAACACTTCAGGATGCAAATCATCATATCCAGGTTTCTTGTCAAGCCACGCAAAACCTCTAGAGGTGTTTGGATTCCACCAAAGATTACTGTAACAGCTGCGGCTATGCCATGTCTTAGCTGAACCACCAATTCCGAATAAAATATGTGAGACGTTAGTGGGTCCACTATCCATGTCTGATGAATTCTGGAAGGCATGTAAGTGGTCTGGTAATGGGAACCACCCAACTGGTTTAGAAAATGATGAGTGAAGAGCAAGTGAAACAGATGCAATGAGGCAGACGAGTATGCCAATTCTTATCAAGACTAAGAACATGTCTCCTAGTTTTTCAGGAACAAAAAGGAATTTTGATGCTTTAACAGGGTCATGAGAAGCCTCCAAGCGAGCATGATTAATCTTCTCCCTGCAACATTTGATTTAAGATTTCAGACAGATATATTACGAGAAATTTTTCCTTGTACATTTTTTAATCAATGAAAGTGGCCACAGAAACAATGTCCTTACATTACAGCCCAGTGTTTTTGAAGAGTCCGGTTTGCTATAGTACTGATGGAACCTCCTTGCTCACCAGAAGAATTGATCAGTCAAATGGAAAATGTCCTGAATTTGCTTATTGAGTTAGCACAGGTTCAAACAGAACTAGTTAATTATCATTTTTCTTAGCCAATTATTTCTTTTGCGTATAATATTCAATATACAAAATCATGTTAGCCTGTTCATCATTACGACAAATACACTTGGTAAGATCAGAACGGTAGATTTGGGCTCCAAATTAAATCACTCCAACTGTGGATTCCTGAACCACATGCCAATCATGTTTGATCAACGGCGTAAAACTAGAGAATTTATTGTTAACCCAAAGACACATGTTCAGAACGATTAAGGATAGGCTCTACTTTGTTCTTAGCCGAACGAGCGGGTGAAGAACTTTAAACCGGAAAAGGAGCTAGGAATGGGGTAGCATGGGAAGCAAATAAATACACATGTCGAAAACAGATTCCAGCTTCAACAATTCCCCGAAGTGCAATTGACAATTTGGGAATTTACTGGAAGAGCTACTAAAAGCTGCATATTCAAGAACAATACGGCCACAGAGGAAACAAGGAGGGAAAAAAAAAGGAACGTTTTTCAAGAGAAAAGGCATACAACCCAAACCAGAGTTTCAATGTGAACAACATATCAAGCTAGTCCATGCTTTTTGGATGGTCAAGCGGGATAATTGAAAAAAAAAAATGCTTAAGCAGCCAGTGCAGAAGCCTTACGAAGCTTAGTAAAATTAAAAATAAAATAAAATAACAAGGACATAAGCTAAACAGATAAAAGAGACAAAGAAATGTATTTCCAAGAATATGGCAACTTCAAAAAAAAAAATAACACTTTTATATAATTGAAGTAACACATATTACCTCGAGATTACTATCAGATTAGTAGAAATGAATCTTGGGATTAGATTTCTATTACCGTTTTCGGCAAACGAGAAGTGATACCTTCAATTGCAATTGGTTGTAGCTTTAAATCACTGGGAAATTGCCAGCAACGAAAATAGAGAGAAGATAAACTAGGAAAGATGGTGAAGGGAGAAGTCCTGGGAGAGCAGAGGAGGAGGCAGGAAGAGACGAAGAGAAGGGTGAAGATGATGAAGAGGGGGAGAAGTGAGTGCACGGATTATTCGGGCCACTCCATCAGCGGAAGTGGGGTGAGCGTGAGTATGGCATTCCTTGGAGATCGCCGAAGCTGCCACTTTACCTTGAAATTGAACAATTAACGGCGAGCAACCTCTCCCCTTAATGATGGCTACATTGAGTGATGTGTGTGTGTCTTTTTTTTTTTGGTCCCTTCCCTTTTCCTTTGTTTTTGGTTTGCACCTTTAAATGTGTGCCATACGTTTAGAATCCGCACACAGGTCCTCTGCTCATTCGCTCACGAGACCACTTAAATCATAAAGAAAACTATTCGCACCTCGGTGCCAGGGAAAAAGACGGTACACTCGTACACTTTCCCACTGCCATAATTAGTTTCCGCGATTTCCATATTTCCACGTGTTAATCACTTTTAACTATTTTTCATTAAATATACATAGGCAAATAAAAAAGGAGGACCCAGATTTGACAAAGAAATGGAATGTATTAATTAACCATCAACATATAGAGATGGGAAATAAAACTCGTGTTGGGTTATCTTTTTTTTTTTTGCCAATTCGTATTGGGTTATCTGTTGTTAGATAGATGTAAGAAGCAGGAGGAGAATGGATATAAGACATTTGAATTAAGAAAAGGCAGGGTTGGATGAAAGTTGGGAGGCGAACCAAAGCAGGAGTGGTGGGGTATTGATTGGCCAGTGGGAGCAGCTAGCAAACATGGTGGGTGAACTGACGAGGATCATTGTTGTTCCTTGAGAAAAATGAAAATGCAGCATCCTTTTATATATTGGTCGTGAGACACACGCAACTACACCACCTGAGCAGAACAACAAACGTCCACGTGGCCTTTTACTGTGCTACTCAAGTTGTGGTTTGTTTGCCAATCACTTAAAAAACACTTTTACGTAAATCGAGATAAAACTTCTCTCACATACTTACTTAAAACTGCGTAAAATCATTTAAAAAACCTATTACCAAACCTACTCTTTCAGCCGAATCACCTCTGTTTTAGCTTCCATACTCACTTTTCGATCCTTGTCGGGAACACTGCCGCACGCTTGCTTCAATCGACGAAATTTCCCCTAGGCACTCATGCTGCGAAACTGAGGCCGTCTTATGAAATGGTCCTGCTTTTTGCCTATTTATTTAAACATGTTTGTTAATATATTTTTCAAGTGGTGTTTGTATTAATTTATTTTTCGGATTTTGAGGAAAGTACGTGCGAGTGGGTTTTTTTGTCCATTCCCACACAATCATTTATTCTTGTACATACTTATCTCCTCAGATGAAGATTACGCTTGCAATGCTTAAATATAAAAGACACCCATCCCAAACAAAATTTATATTGCTAGAAAGACAGTTTTTAAATATTGCGATGGGAGCGGAAAAAGAGTGACCAACAGCGGATTGTTTTGCATTAAACAAATTAAAAGTAGGGCAGCTGGTTAGAGATAGGCGAGATCTAGGATCCATCGGTGATGGCGGCCAAGGTTGATGAGGGCAACACCACCATGCGCTCCAGATGGTCTCTCCACGGCATGACGGCTCTTGTCACAGGTGGCACTCGCGGAATCGGGTTCAGCATCCCCTGTCCTTTTGCTTCTAATCAATCTCACTTCACTTGAATGCTTATTCACGCACGCCTCTTCGTTTCTATATTTGGTGTTCAGGCATGTTGTGGTGGAGGATCTGGCCCAGTTTGGCGCCTCTGTGTACACCTGCTCCAGGACCCAGGCGGAGCTCAACAAATGCTTACAGGAGTGGCAGGAGAAGGGCTTTAGGGTTTATGGGTCGGTTTGTGATGTGTCCTCTCCGCCCCAAAGGCAGAAGCTCATTCAGCAGGTGGCCTCTCAATTCAGCGGCAGCTTAAACATTCTCGTGAGTTCTGCCCCGCTCGCATTCCTCTCACTACTTTTTGTGTTCGTTTCCCTCATCAATCCTTTCCATGACTGTGAGCCGCAGGTGAACAATGTTGGGATAAATGTGAGGAAGCCAACCACCGAGTATACTCCCGACGATTACTCCATGATGATGAGTGCTAACTTCGAATCTGCGTACCATCTGTGCCAACTCGCATATTCCGCCCTCAAAGCATCTGCCAATGGAAGCATTGTGTTCATCTCCTCTCTTGCGGGTCTCACCAGTCTGGGAACCGGAACCATCTATGCGGCAGCTAAAGGTGATCTCACGTTCTCATCTTTTGTTCAGAAATGATCATCCCATGCTGTGACACATTCAACATGCTTCTTTTTACAGCTGCAATCAATCAGCTTACCAAAAGCCTTGCCTGTGAATGGGCAAAAGACAACATAAGGAGCAACTGTGTTGCACCCTGGTGTACAAGAACCCCACTTGTGGCACATGTAATACTCTCATCTTAATTTCTCTCCCTTCATTGAGCCGGACTTATTTGAAAATTAGATGAAACATTAATTAATTAATTAACCAATTGAGAATTAATCTGTTTTAATTTAATTCTGTGCTGACTACTTATAACGTGCGTCCATCTTGTTAGTATTTATGAGAGTCTTCTCCCGTGCACTACTTTAACTCATTTATGTAGCTTTGTCTCGTCTAGCGATTCCCATGAATGTTTGCAGCAGCATGAGTGTATAATTCCGGCAGTGTACTGCCAGCTTCAAGGCGTTGAGCGCCACTATTAATTAGTAATTTGTTCTTGCGCGTACATATATAGCTTCATTTTGACCAAAGATACATACTTGCATGAGAGTAGGTCCCTGATTATATTGCTTCCCTGTGATACCCCAGTTGGTCGAAGACGAAAAGTTTGTGAAGGAAATACTAAGCCGAACGCCTATCAAGCGAATAGCAGAAGCGCGTGACGTGTCATCCTTGGTGGCTTTCCTTTGCCTCCCCGCTGCCTCCTACATCAATGGACAGATTGTTGCTGTTGACGGAGGAATGACCGTCAATTCTTTTGAATTCAACATGAAATCAGCCTAAGCATTTCTTTTTATGGCTAACCCTCCAACTATTTAAGATATAACAAAATATCCATCTACGTGTTGGCCCTTCAGCTCCATTTAACATGGAGATTCTCTGTTTTTTCCAACGAGCATGAGACTATCTTATTACATTTTCATATTGAAGCGCTTAAATTTTCTGGAGAGCGGTGGGATGTATTCTCTCTTATTGATTGTGAGTTGTATTCATCAACTAGGTTTTACAGTACTCCTGTTGAAAATACTAAAGAGAAAATTTTCCTTTTTTTTTTCTTGTCTCCTTGTGCGTGAAGTCAATGGCAGGTTAAATTTGTTAATTTAGAGATGCCGGTTTATCATCCCCCCCAAAAAAAAAACTTGCTTCTATTTTCTTAGGAGCTTTCGTGGTTTTCCTGGTTTTCTTATCCACAAATGAAAATCTGGACTTGCCAGCTTGTGTTGGGTTTTTTGGTTTTTTTTTTTTTGGGGGGGGGGGTGTTTAATTTCAAAGATTATGAATTTGAAAGTTGATTCCTTGGTTCTTAGCCTTGCAAAGCCACAAAATCCGGTTTTGATGTCACTCTGCAGATCCTTGTCGCCAGCAAGTTTGGCGCGGTTTGGTTTCCTACGAATGATTACACTTGCGTTTTAAAAAAAAAAAAAAATCTCACGTATTTATTCTTACCGCCCAAAAAGTCACTTGAAATAAGAGAAATACTTACATATTCTATGAGTGCCACATCATCCATACTCTATCTAATGAAAATGTTCTAAGTGTTCTTTATTGTGATTTCATATCTCATAAATCTCTTATAATTATTTTCCTTTTTTCCACAATAAATATATGTGATAATAGGATATGGAAAAAGAAAAATAATTATGAGAGATTTATGGAATATGAGATCACAATAGAGGACACTTGGAACATTTTCATTGGATAAAGTATAGATGATGTGACACTTCCGGAGTATATAAGTATTTCTCCTTGAAATAAAGTCATCTAAACTGAATACTTCGTTAGTAATGGGAATACAGGTTGAGCCAGTCCACCAAATAATGGCAGGCTTGGAAAGGCAAAATAGTTTCCGCGGATTATAGCCCCCCAAGCCCGGTTTTTTCTTAAATAAAATAATATGATATATATTTTTTATATTTTTTCATTTCAATATTTTTTAAAAAAAAAAAGTAACACTAAATTCTATTTTTTAAGATAAACAACACCTAATACATTTAAAAGTATCATAAATATTTTATTTTTTCATGTTAACTATCTATAATAATATATTTAAAATTACAATAAAATATTAATACTTATATATTTGTAAATTATAAGAAGATATAGCAAGATAATATCATTTTTTGAACCAAAAAAAAAATAATATTGTATAATGAAAAAAAGTTTTTATTGTATTGTATTTTATTTTTTTTTATGGATAGCCTACCAGGCGGGCTCAGGCCGGTAAAATGCCAATCCGTTAAGAGGGGAGAGTTGACCAACTTGCGGGTTGAGGCGAGCTAACCCTGTTTTCCCATTACTAGTTCTCCCCAATTCTTCCACAAACCACAATCAATGCTATTTCTGTAGTTGTTAACACTTCATGGATCTAATACAACATGAACATCATTCTCATCAATGACAAGTAATTGGTCAACAAGAAGATGAGTTGCATGGTTATTGATATATTCAACCGTTCAGATTAGTTGCTGAAACTATTTTTTCAACGTAATTTATAATTTTAAAAGTAAGTATTTAAAAAAATTTTATTTCAACTTAATTTAGATATATATATATATATATATAT